>RJWM01001977.1:0-138962 GCA_004363535.1 Dasyprocta punctata | reverse complement strand
TTTTTTTGCTTGTTTCCCTTAGTTAAAAAAATTTTTCATATTATAGAATATCTTTAGCAAACAGTGAGTATTATTGGACTCAATTGTGAAAGATGTAATTTTCAAAATATCTCCAGTAACAGAGGAATGCATAGTTTCTTGGCTTTCTTGCCTTCCTAGCATTTTTAACACCCAGCAGGACACAGGTGGAAAGATTTAAGAGGCTTTCCAGAATAAATCTGAGATATGTGTTCTTACACCTGCCCTAGGGTTCAAACAACATGTAGTCTATGGCCTGTGGGCTGAGACCACAGGCATGGAAGATGGAGTTCCCAATCAAAAAAGCCTGGGGACCAGCTGGGATACATGGCTAGTTCCCTGTCTCTCTCAAATCAGATCTGTAAACAAAGCAAACTTCTCTTATGTGATAGAAAATTATTTCAGGACAAATTGCATGAAAGCACAGAGTTAATACAGAAGAGCTTTCTTCACCCAAAAGAAAAAGTAACAGAGAAAGAGGTGACTTCAGGGATTCGCCAGAGAGCTTAGCATTAAAATAATCACCATTTCAGGGTCAGCGACTTTGACAAAGACCTATTTATAAAGAACCACTTTGGTCTTTTTCAGCATTATTTATAGTCCTGTATAAAATGAACACTAACCAGGGAACCCGGTCTATAATCATATTCTTTCTTGCTTCATTTTCACTTACCTTAGAACTTGGCTAAGAGAGAGGAATGGAATAAAAATATTTACATTACACTGAGCTTATAATTCTATGCTCTCAAAAGTGATGATATCCTTTTGCTTTGCATTTAAGTTATATTTATAATGACTGTTCCTTCATGTATACTTCCTCAAGCCCTATGCTTTCTTCTTTACTATAAGACTCAGGAAAAAGCTAGTATTTCATTAATGGGGCATAATCACCCACCGTACTAAAAACAAACAAACAAACAAACACAAACCTCACATTTGATTTATTTCAATATATTGAGAATTATGAAACTAAAGCTAATCACTGTAAATAATTATGGATTAACTTAGAAAAGGTCACAAAAGAGTCAACATTATAGAAATGGTATAAATTTCAATAACCATCTTGATAGATTTATTGACAGTGCTTAAGTCTAAAAGTAACAATGACAACAGCAAAGGGAATAACATTTATTGAGCATTGATTGTCCCAGAAACGTTGACAACCTCTTTTTAAAAAGTATTTCATTTAATCCACAAACTGATTCAGTAAAAGAGATGCTATTATCATCCTCAGTTTATACTTTGAGAAACAAGTTTAGAAAGGTTAAGTAATTTTCCCAAGCAACAACTGCTAAGTGAAGTTTCCAATTGGGATTCAAATTCAGGTCTGATTATAAATTCCATGAGTATAACCACTCTACTATTTATATTTCTATGAAAGATTACGGGTAAACGTGGCAGGAACTTCTTGTTCAAGTTAAATAAACTTTTAAATAACTTTCTGAATTTTAATTTTTCTAATAATACAGGGAATATATTAAGAATATGAAATTTAACATCTTTCAAGATTTGGGCTAGACAATTTTTGAATAAAGGTTATTAATGTCCTGACATAACTTGTATGGGCTTATTATTACAATTTAAAACAACTACAACAACAGTGCTGTATTAGAAAATATGAAAAATATGTAGGTTAGCTTGGAGAAATTGTTGCTTGGATGGGAGAGTCTCTGATACATTCTATGTAGAGTGCCATGAAGCACTAATGGTATTTCACTGTTTAAACTACTGAAGATTTTTTGTAAACTAGTAGAAAATTTGATGACATCACATACAAGGAGTACAGAATCACAAACAAGAGAGAATATCTTCGGAAACAAACAGAATCAAATGACTGAGCCACCCACAACTGGCTATTTCGGAGCTCTAGCACTTTCCAGCTATGAGATCTTGATCAGGTTCCTTGCATATCAATATGGACACAGTAACAGTATCCAGTTTATAGGTTTAAAGGAGATGAGTTTTTTGTAAATATTCAGTAGAAGTTAGGTTCTTTAACTTTTATTCCTATTAAAAAAGAAAAGACTCAAGTGTACCAGTTTACTTAATGTGGTTAAATGATTATCTGCATAGAAAAAATAAAACAGTGACATTTAACATGATTATTCTCATTAACATCAGAGAAGGGGTATCAAGAATTAAAAACAGCAAGTAGTTGAAAGATTAGTAAACTAATAAAGAGGACTCTGTGGTTTGCATTCATACATGGCCATCTTAGAAGTGTTCTAGGGATTCACATCATGTAAAATAAAAGGAACCGAGATGATATGAACTCTAAGTCTTTGTTAATCCTTTGTCATTTTGGTCAGTGTACCAGGGAGATGGAAAAACTTCTGATTAAATGTCTCATAAAAACATTTCTATACCTATAGCAAAAAAAAAATAGCACTCAAACATGCTAGATTTAATTCTTTTTATTCCTCACGCTACTTACTTATTTTCCATATGTGATCTTTTCCATTACTTGAAGGTCTGTCTAAAGACTAATTATTTCCTTCTTGGCACGGGGGCTACAATTCAGGTAGCAGCCACCTGTGAAATAATGGGGCCTTTTTATTGATTCCATGGTCTATTGTCTAGGTTTTTTCCAGGTGTGAATAACTAAAAGGAGGTAAAATTGTAGCACATTATCCACACATTTAATTCCAGGTGGGTTTTTGATGTGAATTAAGAATAAAAATAAAACCATAAAAATACTAGAGAAAGATGTAACTATAATAATACAATCTTGAGATTAATAAGAAGGCCTTAGGAATAACACCGGACAGCAAACATGCAGCAAGAGATTGAAAGATTTGGCAATGCAAATATTTCAAAGTATGCTCACAACAAAACATAAATCTCCATAAGCAAATTGTGAGAAAATGACAAAAAGGTAAAAAAAATTTCAACAAAATATTTGAGTTTTTGTAAACTTACAAAAAATAAGCATAAGAGGTTACACAAATAATAACCACCACCACAATGATGAATATATAAGTGGCCAGTTAACCTATTAAAAAAGTTCAACTTGAACAGTAAACAAAGAAATGCAAAATAACACAAATTATAGGTAAGCAAAAATTAATAAATCTGTATGTGTAATCTGTGATACAACACATACATATTTACATAGTATGTAGGGTAAGGAGAAACCAGCACACTTCATACACCATTTGTACAGCTAGAAATGATTCAGCTCCCTGGAATGCAGTCTAGTGAATGCTATCAAAGGCATATTGGAGCTGACAGAAATCAGAAAGTGGTTGGGAGGGGATTGGTGGAAAGGGGATTGAAGCAATTTTCTGGGGTGATACATATACATGTCTCATTTTCATGGGTTTTTGTGGGTATATACAATTGTCTGAATTCATCAAAGTGAAGATATAACAGTTGGACATTTTCTCATTTGTAAATTATACATCAATTAATTTTTTTTCTAAAAAAGGCAATCAGATTTAGCAGTTTCACTTCCTTTTAGATTCATAAAATACTTAACCACTGTTTTATTTACTGATGAAAGGCTTATAATTAAAAATGGGGTGAATTTTTTCCAAAAAGGTAAACATTAGATGTTAGATCTTCATGAATATATATCCATCACATGAGATGCTGTTTCAATGATGTGAAAATGTCAATAATACACTAAAACTGAAGGAAGAAAAGAGGCATGGCATGATTACATTTTGGGGAAAAGCATCTATATGTACATCTCTGAGAGGATAGATAAAAACATTAATGATGACTACTGGTGAGATATAAAATTACTAAAGATTTTTCCTTTCTGTTTTAATGTTATATATACTGAACATATATTACACATACAAATTGTTATTTGAAAAATTTGACACAATTACTATTAACTTCATTTAATAACTATGAAAGAAACTGACACATTATTTAAAATTATCTTTAAAGAAGTACAAACAACTATGTAGAAATTATGCCTCTTCCTTCACTAAATTTCACCTGAAACCTTACTATTTGCATTTTTCTATCCTGCTTTAAGTATCATTTAACTTTCTCTCAGATAATGGTTAAATATCAGAACATATGTTGGGAATTTTTTGGTTGCTTGTGTGTCATGATAACTTCCATCTTGCACTGGCTGTATTACTATCCATAACAACCATATTGAAATAACTTTTATTTTTTTTGTAACATTATGTTAATCCCAAGAACCTCTGCTCCTTAAATTTTCTTTCCATAGAAATAGAAACACAGTAAATGACTTATTCATGCACCATTTTTTTCTGTTCCAAGATTCTCCTGTCAGCTAAAATTTAAAAAAAAAAAAAAAAAAGGAATTCTGAAGAATCCACAATCCATGGCTGTACATACCCAACCAAGAAAAGGCAATCTCATCTGCTCTCCCCTCACCTCTCTCTCTATCAACACTAAATTTACATTAGGCTCTGCCAGTCTCAGCATTTTATAATCTGGATTCAGCTAAAGAACATAAAAACATTTTTTTTTAAAAAACAAGGCTATCCTTTTCTCCATTTATCAACATACTATAAAATAGCAACATCATGCACTACTGGCAACCTTAAGTGAATATATCTACATTCTCTGATTCAGATAACACAGCTGAAGTAAACTAAATTCATATATTATGAAAATAAACTTTTCTTTACATATTATTTTTCTTTGAGGTTATTAGATCAAAAGGACTGTAAAACTAATGTTTGTCAATTTAATTTAGAATGTTTAGTTTGCGCTTCTTGAGTAATATGTCAAATCTCATCAATACTACCTCAGGTACCATGTATTCCCTTCCCTATCTCATACCTAAACTAATATCTCCAGGGCTTTTTGTATGAGTCAGGTTCTATATAGAGTGATTTCCATGAATTATCTCATTCAGTTCTAATAGTAACTCTGAAGTGGTATTATTATCTCTGCTTTATAGATGAAGAAGTTAAGGCTTAGAAGTTAGTTTGCTTACTCAGGTTATTTAGTAGTCACTGTCAAAGCAGGGATTTGAACCCAGGCAGTCTGACCAGACAGCCCCCACTGTATGTATAAGTATATCATAATTCAGTATGTGGGATGACAGAGTAGGGTTTGATATCAGAACTCTCAGTGGGAAAGAAAATAATTATTGTTTTAAAGGGGGCTTGACCAATAGTGCATTTCTTTAAAAGAATGTCCAAAGTATTCCAAAGGTGAAAATGGGTGATACATGCTAAGAATGGGTGATACATACTATAACCATGTTCACAAGTTTAGAATCAAAGATGAAGCTGAGCTTTCCCTCCTTGCACTAGGTATTACTAATTCATGTTGGAATCACTGTTGGTAGAAGCTGGTGTGCTGGAAGCAGTATAGTCTCCCAAGTGTGACAGCACCACCATTTATTACCAGGAGCTGTTGCATATAACTTAATTTCTTTGAACCTCAGCTGCTTGTTTACAGAATGGGAATAATACCAATTACCTGAGGGAGCACTTTTGTATGATCCTATTACTTAGAACAATTGATAATTGGCTGAAAATATACTTAAATTATTGGATTTATGTATTTTGTTTTTTTGAGACAAGATGTCGCTATGTAGTTCCGACTGGCTTTGAACTCACTATGTGATCCAGGTTGGTCTTGAACTCACAGTGACATTCCTGCTTCAGACTCCCAAGTGCTGGGATTATAAGCATATGCCACCTTGCCTGGAAAATTATTGGTTTTAAAAGAAATGAAGACATTTCATATTGAAGTAAGTCTTCAGAAATGCCAAAACAAAAACCCTATGAAAATGTGATGCTACGTGGGCAAAACAGATTTGCTCATTGTAAACCTTTCTTGGTTGCTATTTATTGAATACAGCGAACTAACAAGAATCCAACTTGAGCTAAACCAACAGTGACATAGCTCAGAAACCTCTCTTTGGTCAATTAAGGAATTAAATAAAGACTGACGAGACATTGTAGACTCAGCATTTTCCACGAAGTCCATAGGTTTCTGCCTTTGGCATGTCATTACACATGATATCTAGGTAGTTTCCTCTCAGGTAACAAGAGGACAGCAGTTCCAAGTTACAGAGGAAGGGTTAAAGCACATCAGCTGAGTTAGGAATCCTATGTGCACAGTACCAGGTTCTTTGCCAGTGACAGTGAAAAGACTTCATCATTTATATCCAACAACTGTTCTCAGCAGAAACTTTCTTCAAAAATGACATGTTATCTCACTTGGGATAGTACACTATAAATTGGTGTGGATGAGTATCAAGCCTAACTTTATTTCATATTATACCTCATGCATTACTTACATTAAAATACTCATGAAATAAGGATGGTTTTCTAAACATACAAGCTGAATTAATCTGATCTATTTGAATAAATAGAACTCATGAATACTATGCATTAATGCCACTGAAAAGTTTTAGTTTAACTAGATAATAAGAATTCATACAAAGTTTGGGGATTTATAATTCTTGCTATAGGCCCTGTATGTGTAAAAGGACATTTTAAGAGAAAAAACATATTATTTAGAGTTCTGAATTGGTAACAAGAATAAGGGCTGTATGACAGCAGCAGTTTAATGAGTACAAAAGGTTCCTTACCAGAATGCAAGAAAACATCACAATTTATCTACAGATTGGAAGTGAGAACTTCTGAATTAAGGATGGCAACTTAACAAACAGAAACTCTAGAGACCCGATAAAGTCCATGTAAATCAAAATTACAGCAACCACTGAAAAGATTACTCCCCCAAATCTGATGAATATTTGGTTTGCAGTCAATCACTTAGTTAAAATTCTAATGTTAAGAGATTTCCTAGCGTTGGCAAGAAGTACAAGGGGGAGTACTTTATAACTAGTGAATAAAAGATCAACTTCTTTAGCAGTTTTTCAGTAATAAGCTTTTATAGGAAAATAACACTCTCCTTTTGATGAAATACTAGTATTGCTTTGTTCAGATTAATGGAGCCAAAAGCATTTTATTAATTTGACTTAATGTTTTGGGTATCGTCCTATTACGAACTATCTCTTATATGGGGACCTCTGTACCCCACTACAGCCCACAAAAATCCAAATCCTTCTACAGATTTCAGCTAACTGCCAACATGTCTTATGATCTTCAGGCCTCCTTTGCCTCTTGTGTTCTAGCTTTCTCTGGCCTACAGTATGTGAAAAGAATTAGAATCTTAGCTCTCTTGAGCTTCTAAGCCAACACCACTCACATAAGCACCACTCACATAACTTCAGTGAGGGCTATTTAGAGATCCTGTAGCTAGGTCACACGGGCCATAGCATCTTTCCACGCCAGCCAGTCTCCTTCAGTTTGGTGATTACTTTCTGTGACTTGAGGATACTCCTAAGGTACTGCTCTTCAACCTGTGAGGTTGTCAAGGCACAGTATTTTCCCCAAGAAATATGGTATCCTTACTAAGAACAATTCAGAGCCAACATATGTAACTAACATACTATATATTTTTTAAAGAAAAAGCATTACTCACACTAAGAATTCAGTACCATTTGAATTTTCTTAAAAAAAAAAAAGAAAAGAAAAAGAGGCTCTTAATAGGTAGTATATAGAGGATTCGAGACATCCTACTAGGTGAACCAATTTAGCACAATGGAGTTTGGACAATTCTCTCACCATGCATAAATCTGCATAGTGCTAATTAGAGAATCTTCAAAGGAAAATAAATGATATGGCTGAACAAACTCAGAGGAGCCAAGGCCTCAAGAGGGTTGGATTAAAACTTTGTTCAATCTCTAGGACCACAAACAAATGCAAACAAACAAAGGACCAATGAACCAACCAAAACTTTGTTGCTCCTCCCATCCCCCTTCTCTTTCCAACCAGATCTTTGCCCTAAATGTAGGTGCAGCACAGGAAGTACACAGCAAAACAGTGTAAGTAGTGTTCCAACTTTCTTGCTAGAGGGTAGGAAAGGGGAATCAGAATAGCAGAAGGTGCTGAGAAAACTATGAAGGAAAGAGACCTCATCAAGTTAGCGCATGTAGGGATCTTTCTAGAGAATAACCATATCACAGACTGGCAGTGGCTCACATTCAAGGCAGATACAAGCAGTAATACAAAGGCACTGAAAATAAGATTGATAATGAAATTAAACCCCGCAGAAGGCTGGTCAGAACTCGTAGGCTGAATCCAAATCAGTTGTCTGCTATGACAAAACATTAAGATTCACACGAGATTTAAATAAGACCTAGAAACTCATAATATTCAAAATGTTTAGGGTTCAATAAAAAATTACTCAGCACAGAAGGATTTAGGAAAATCTCAATCTGGATGGGAAAAGATGATCAACAGGTACTGCGACAACAGATATTACAATTAATCTGACAAAGACATTAAAACAGTTTTTACAAATATGCTTCAAGAAGTAAGGACAAACATTCTAGAAATATGTGGAAAGACAGAATGCCCCAATATAAAGATATATATTTATAAATAAAGAGCAAAATAAAAGATAGATAATAGAAAGTGGAATAAAGAGATGGGTGGAGGGAGGGTAAAGGGATGAAAAAAGAAATTAAGATGTGTTATGTCCATGTACTAATTCTACACAAGGAATGCTCATTATGAACTATACACACACTAATAAAAAAGTTTTAGGACAGAAAAATCCACTGGAATGGCGCAGTAGCAACCAAGAGGTAATAGGAAAAATAGTGAATCTGGAGAGAGAGAGAGAGAGAGAGAGAGAGAGAGAGAGAGAGAGAATGAATCTTCACATAATTTAGGAAACTGTCAGAAAACACCACAGGTGTACAGTGAAAAAAAACTCAACATAGTAAGGATGCCAATTCACCCCAGATTGATCAAGGGACTTAGTGATATTCAGATAGTAGATCTAAATGTAATGTGTAAAAGAATAAAATAATTAAAAGAAAACTCAGGAGAAAAATCTATGGTTTCAGGTTATGTGGAATTCTTAAACATGACAACAAAAGCATAATCCATAAAAGTTGAACTTCACAACTACAAAAAATTTTATTCTATAAAACATGTGTGATAAGAATAATAAATAAACAAAAGTAAAATTAAAGAAAAATTTAAAAACATGATAACAAGAGAAAAATCATATATCTGATAAAGGACTTGGATCTAGATCATATAGAGAACTCTCAAAGTTCAACAGTAAGAAAACAACTCAATTAAAAAATGAGCAAAAGACTTGAACAGACATTTCATCATAAAGGAAATAACAAAATAAGCACAGAACTGACTAAAATTTTCTGCTGGATTGTTCATTACAACAAGTGAAGCAACTGAAAGATACTTAAAGGAAAAGTAAATTGTATCTTTCCATGCTCATCTGTGCCTGCTGGCTCTCAAACTCTTTATTTCTAGCTAACCAGTGGTAACAGTGTTATATATATTCAACCACTCCTTTTCTTACAACAGGTGAGCACAAAAGGTCAACAAATATTTCTGAAAGTCTTTGTATCAGACTCTCGAGGTGCTACAAATTATTTAACTTGTCTCACTGCATAAGTAAAATCAAGCTATTAGTACCTACTTCGGAGTTACTGAGGTAACCAAATGAGTTAAGGCATGCGAACCACTTGGAATCAGTAAGACACTGCTGTGATAGTCTATTAAAATAACCTATTTTAATAGACTAGGCACAAATATAAAAATCTCAAAACTATAAAAACTACAAGGTACTTTCAATATCTAAATGAGCATCTAACTTCTAAAAACTGGGAGAACTCTTCCCCTGAGAACATCATACAAAGGAGTCTTGAAAAATGGTTAGGATTTTGCTAGGTCACCACTAAGTGCTGCAGAAAGGGGACCTTTAGACAAAGAAAACAGTCTGAAAGTTTTTAAACACTCGTGTGGCAAGGCTCAAAGTCTGACTAATGGGCAGTGCACAGATACAAAAGCATTTTGGAGGAAGTACAACAAAACTAAGACCCCAAGAAAAACTAGGTGTTAGCCAGGTGAATCAAGGAAAAGGAAGGAGGGGACATAGTAGTGAGGCACTCTATAAAGAGGAGAGAGCACGTGCAAATGCCCAGATAAGAGTACAATGTGCTTATGCAAATGCAGGTAATCCCTTATGATGTTAACGAGTCATAGACTGGATTATACAGTTTCAACTATGGTAGCCAGAATATATAATTACAAATGAGTAAGAAAAAATACTGAGGCAAAGAAAGTTAAAGCCTTACAAAAAACATAAAAGACTGTATTTAAACAATACCACATAAGTGAAAAACTTATGAAAAACAAATGGCATGCCACAAATCCTGTGAAAACAGGGCCAGTGAGTGACGGGTGCAGGAATGGCAAAGATGTGTTGTCGGAGGCCTTGCCAGTGATGCTGAGCACATTTACTGCAGAAAATGTCATGTTGGTTCCACTTGGGAACAAAGATCACAAACTGGAGCCTGAAAACACGTTTTCTAGAAGCTACAGATTGGACTATCATCTCTGATAAATAAAGAGCATCATGACACACACAATTAGAGACCCAATTAGAGCAATTCTATCTGCAAGGTCAACATTATTTTGTAAGAAAAAAAAAATTTTTTTTTGTGGCACCGGGGATCGAACTCACAACCACGCGCCTGCCAGACAGGTGCTTAAGCCACTGAGCCAAACTCCTGGCCCTAGTGTTTTGAGGCAGGGTCGCACTATGTAGCTCAGGCCAGCTCTGTATTCGCATTGTAGCCCAAGCCGGCTTCCAACTCACAACGCTCCTCCTACCTCAACCTCCCAAGTGCTAGGATTAAAGGCATGTGCCACCACGCCCAGTTTATTTTGTAAGAATATTAACATGATTATTTGACTTTGTCATTCTTAGCCTGTCATGAGTGGACAGTGGAACTTTTCAGAGACTACCTGATGTGTGAGATCAAAACAGAGCAAAGCAGACAGGAGAATCCAGTTATTCCTGCTACACAGACTGAGGACTTACAGAAGTGTAAATAAATGCCACTCTCTTCTAAAATTTTTGTTTTGTAGGTAAAATTATTTTTAACAAAAGTATGCCATTTATGTTCATATGTAATAGATTTATTAATTTTTTTAAAAGAATAAGTCATTTAAAACTAAGTCATTTTAATGACAGTCTAATAATGGTAAATATTGATATCTATATCTCATATAACCAAAGCTCTCTGGGTTTCTTAATAAATTTTAAAACTTTTAGGGTCCAGAGACCAAAACATCTGAGGCCTCCTGTATAGCTAATACTAAAGGGTGAAGAAATTCCCTCACCTGGATAATCTGAGCCTTCATTATTCTAAGACTGTATATACTTACATCTCTCTTTGTACTCACATATGCCAACATATTACCTATGCTTGGCAATGTTGTGTTTGAGTCAAGCGGAAACTATAGTTAAAATATTAATTTGCTGTCTTGTACTCTTTACTGAATATATGACCAAACTGTACACAGATGACAATATTACTACATATGAAAGGAGTGTAAAAGTTTACCAGTGTAAGCAATACGATGAAGCCATGTTCACTAACGGTACCTTAAAATGAGATGTAAAAGATAATGTTTTTTAAAAATCTGCATCACTAAGACTTCACTAATTTGGCTACTCAACAACTTGGTACTTGTTGCTTCTACACTGTGCTAACTCCAGGGGAAAACTTAAAAACTTTTTCAAGTCAAATCTTGGTTTTCAAGACTCCAATGTCTAGCAGAAACACATTGTCTGACTGATGGATAAAACTGATCTTTAACCTAAGCCAAGGTGTAGTAATAAAAATGAAAAAGAAAATCCATATCCAGAAGTTCTAATCACAGGATTATCTTTCAGAGTTTTTCAGAATCAAGGATAAAAATACTTAGAGATGAGGTTCTCAAGAAGAAAAGGCCTGTTGAGAGTAGTACAGTTTTATTAAAAACAGAAGCAAACCAGACTGTATGTGCATTAAAAAAACTGTACAAAGGTAAAATGTTTCTTCCAAAATGTTACTCTTTAACTAAGTATGGCAAAGAAGCTTAATTAATTCTTCAAATTCTAACTGCCCTAATAGCAAATCTTAAATGATATTTATTTGTGTGCATAAATTGGAATGACATTTTGGGAGGACTAGTTGAAAATATTTAGCTGGAATCTAACATGCATATTCACTGACTAAGCAATTCCAGTTTTAAACATTTATCCTGAGAAAGTGGGTAATACATACATAGAAAGATTTTTCTTATAGCACTGTTTATAATACCAAAAATTACAGTCTAATTATACAAATATAGTCAAGTATGTTAACTTATCATATAATGAAATACCACATAATACAAAATACTAAAATTGTATCATAAAATAATATATGACAAAAAATAGTCACTATATATTGTGGAGGAAAAAAGCAATTTATAAAATTGTACTATATAGGGTTGGGGATACAGCTCAGCTGCATAAGCACCTGCCTGGCAAGTGCAAAGGTCCTGAGTTTGATTCCTGGTACTCCCTCCACCACCAAATTGTATTCTATGATCTTATTTCTACTTAAAGTATGTATGTGCACAGACATGTTTCAAAGGGCATAAATTCTTATGCATAAATATAAAATATACTTATATATATTAAGTATACATTTTTAACTAATATATACAAATTAACAGTATGTTTCTTTGAGCCTGAGATCACAAGTGATTTTTATTTTACTGCTTTTGAAGGACTCTATAATCTGCTATTTCTATAATGACTATTGATTACTTACATTGTAATCATTAAACTATTTACTGAAGGCAACCATGCAAAGATTGGGGCTTTTCAAATTTTTATAACACATAGTTACTGTATGTACCATGGAGGCAAGTGACGGTGGACAAAGACAAAGAAGGTGAGAGAGAATGTGGCAGACAAGTCGTTTTATTATTACTTTATTTTGCAAATTTTTGTAAAGTTTTAAAATAATTTTGTGACCTGAGCAACTATTTCAAAGATAACAATATGCAATATAGTGACCAGCTTGTTTTGAAATCCTATATCATTTTAATGTTTTATTTTCTTTCAATCTCTTTAAAATAAAAGAAATAAAATAATCTTGTGTTTAACAACCTGCAAAGAAACTTTCAATAGATCATTTTAGCGAGTAGGTAGTGTTCACAAGATTTTAATCTATTCTTAGAGGTTTCAGACTTAAGTGTAAGGAACAGGTGGCATTCCATTTGTCTGTCTCTTCACTGCTTTATTAGCTACAGCACTCTCAAAACTGTTTTTGGGAGCTAATCAAACTTCATCTAACCAAGCACAAAGTGGCACGTGGACTTCATTCACGTGGTTATACGGACCCTTTGCCTGCTGCCTCCTTCCATATCTCATCTGTCTTCTAAAACCGTGCTTGAAGAAGGGCTCTGTGCCTGGGAAGTATGTGATACTGTGGGACTAGAGAATATAGTGGCAAAGAGACCCGTCTAACTGCTAAACTAGAATCTGCTACCATTAATACCACCCATAGTGGCAGTATATATCTGAACAAAGGAAGAATCAGTAATCCTGAGTGAAAAATGTCTATCACACATTTCAGCTTAGATCTACAAATAACACTTCTTTAGGTGCCTTGTTAGATAGTGAAATCTGGGAATAATTATCAAAAAACATACACACTGTTTACAATAGAGTCATATTTCTTTTCTTTTTTTCCCCCTTCCCACTTTATTTTTTGTTGTTGTTGTTGCATAAAAAGTAGAATGCTGCTGAATGGTACCCAAATGTCTGTAGTATACCATGCCAATACAGCAGCTCAGCCAAAAATGTGAAGAGGATAGTTTGCCAAGTAAAAGAAAACATAACAAATTGGTAATGGTTTCTATCTTGACAGAAAATGAAAATGATACCTCAATGTGTGGCCACTCATGCGGACACATAAAAATGTCTTAGAAGCAATCATTTTACCTCAGATAACAGACCCTGACAGTGTGTAGCACAGCATATTGGCTGACTTTTACTTCTTAGAAAAGTGGCAACCACGACCTACAAAACAGTCTGGGAACCATGTAATTTATGCATAACACACATACACATGCCATGCACTCATAGTATTTGCTATAAATCATTTGAAGTATAAGAGTCCTTTACTGGGTAGAATATACTTTATGAGAAAGGATTTAAATCACTCAAACTTGATAAAGCTGCATTAGTTTGCGGACAGACATGATGGTGTTGTTCATAAGGATACACAAATTCAGTGGTCTATATTGCAATCAAAAGGCATTATATTAGAGTTGTTTGCATTTTTTGTGATTTTACATTATGCATAATGCCTTGAACACTGAAGATATTTTTATTAGATGTTAGATAAAACAAATGCCAAAAATGTTCTGTAAGTGCACAGTACACAAATTTGACTTTCTGTCTAGAAGACTGCAATGGAAAGCACAAATAAACTCCATGAAGACCTGTTAATGATTCTTTTAACTTACTTCCCTCTCTTTTGCCACTTATTTTTTTTTCTTCAGATGAAGAATTAGCCAATATTACTGACCAAGGATCCCCACCCCACCACCCTGCACATATCTGGTGAAGTTTTCCTATTTGTTTAACTTTCTAATGAGTATGTTAGAGGGAACATTGATTGTATGGTTGAATCCCATCGAAAACAAGAATGACACTTTAAAAAACACATGATTGATATCTGAAGATAATGAGGAATTCAAAAATGAGAGAATACTGAACCAAGGGCTAGGAAGAACCTTGGGAAGTTAAACAGTCTTGCCAAGTTGAAAGTAAATTTGAATCCTGTGGGTTATGAGTTTAAAATGAAACTTCTGGGGTTTGAATTTGTTGGTGACTTTCCTGTTCAATAAAAAAGGGCTTAAATGGCTTATAAAAAGGTTAAAAAAACTTATTGGGCATCAAACTGCTCTTACAAAACACCATCTTGATGAGTTAAGTGTAAATGAATCAGAAACACATGGGTCATATTTCCTTAAAAAATGCATATGGATTCAAAAATAAGGGGGGAAGAGAACTTGGCAAAACATTTTTTTGTGTGGTGGCTGAAACCAAAACATTTGAAAGATATTTTGAGACATTCAAGGAATCCAAAATAAAACTAAACCTGTCCAGTCATATAAAAAACAGAAAGTTCTTCTATGCAATGTGCATTTATCTCCATGGGTCAATCGACACTCACTGAGTCTTTGCCGTTGGCACAGAACTATGGGAGGAGCCAGCTTCTGCCTTCAAGCCACTTTGAATTTAAGTATAAACAAATATTTAAGTAATAGAAACCTGCTATAAGAGATTGAGGATTTTATAAAAATTGGCATCATAATCAAGATCATGTGGAAACCATAAATTAATTGAGAAGTAGACAAGCATTTTCAGGCTCCTAGGTTAGGCAGGCTTCACTCCATTCAAATCATCATCCTCTCAACCCTTTTGGTTGGAGTTCCTTAGAGCTGCAAAGCCTTACTTGTTTAAATGTTTTCTCACTAAGTGTTTTTATGTCTTTTTTTACTATGTGTCCTAACCCTCCTTCCTCCACCCTCTAGATTTGTTAGTGCTCAACAAATCTTGCTGACTGGTTTCCTGGAGGATGGAAGTGTTGAACAGTTTGGAAATAGGGGAGATGCTGCTTGGCAGGGAGCTCTGTGTTGGGGTAATGGTCCATGTGATGGTTCAGAGGCTCCAGAGGGTGAGTCATGTGTGGGGGGCGATGCACTGGCCTGCTTGCTGAGATGTGCCTGAGCCAGGGTGCAGTGGGAGGTGGAGGCAGTTAGGTGTGGGGAAGCCTAATATACTGCACCAAAGTCAACTAGAGGACAGAGGGGTGTGATAAGGGAAAAGCACGGTTTTTATTCTTTTTTCCCCCCAGCCTAGGATAAAGTTTTAAGCACAGGGCATGTACACGTCATTAATTTATTTCTTATCAGTGTCTTTAAACGTTGAAAAATATCCAAAGATAAAAATAAAATTGACCATGTGTGTGTTGCTAGGCTCCTGTAGATCATAAACTTGAAAGAGGAAGTTAGGATTATGAAATACATTACTAAGTTTGTGGGAAAGTGCTAAAGTTATTGATTTATTGTCTTTTAAGGTTGTTTCCTGGCTGTTTAACCTGAGTCATATCTTTTCCACAATTTCAGAAGTTACTTAGGGTAAAGATAGTGTCAGGTATCTTTTGTTCATTTTCTATTGGCTAGCCCAACACTGGAAACATGCCATAAATGTTTATTTATTCAGTACCTGGCACATTTATTTCACTTTATACTGAACTGAAAAAAAAAAAAAAAAGAATGCTGAAGCTCTATAATAATGGCAGTAAAGTCTAGAAAAAGAAAAGTATAACAGAGTGCAAATGTCCCTATCATGTCTCTAATTTGAGCCTGTTTGTTCATGGTTAATACAAAGAAATCAAAGCCTTACCATCCTTCATCATCTTCGACTTCTGTTTCAGAAATTTCATTTTCAGGAGTTTCAGCAATTGCTTGAGTGAGTTTAGATTTAAACTGGTTTAGCAGTGCAAGAGTCTGAAATAACAATTAGACTAGTAAGTTTTCTGATAAACGTAAATTCTAAAATAGACACTTAAATTTGGCAGAAGAGAAAATGTGATACTTGGATGTGAAATACTTAGATAAATGTTTGAGTCTGAAGGAAAATAACAAAAGTGCCCTCAGGCTACAATAGTGCTATTAATAAACGTTGACACTGTCTTATTTGGGCTTCCACTGACATTTTTCCTCACAGGTAGTTTATCATTTTCTGATTGTGGAAGTTCATGTCTGCTTCTGTGGAAGACACTGCAACTTTAGGAATATTTGCTCTTAAATTTTCTTTTACGGTACTGGGGATTGAACCTAGGGTCTTTGCACCAAGGTACATCCCCAACACCTTTTTAAATTTTTTTTTTTACCTTTAAAAATTTTTAATTTTAAACACGGTCTTGCTAAGTAATCATGTTGCCTAGGCTGGGCTTCAATTTGTGATTCTCCTGCCTCAGCTTCTTAGGGTGATGGGATTGCAAGTTAAGTTTTTAATATCTGCCAAATATAATTCATCAGGACATGTGGAATGAAAAGTGAAACACTACCAATAAATAGTATATTATATAAAAATAATAAATAAAAATAAACTAAATTTCCAAAAGCATAAAAAGTATTAAAATAGGGAAAATGGAATGAATGAACCCATTAATTGCTATAAAAGTAGGTAAATTGAAATAATATCTTTAGAAAGCTGTTGATATGTATTAGAAACTTTAAGACGGTCATTCCTTCTGATTCAGTAGTTTCAATCCTGGGAACATATTCTAGGAAAAACAATTTAAA
The DNA here is from genome assembly GCA_004363535.1 of Dasyprocta punctata. Classification (NCBI taxonomy): domain Eukaryota; kingdom Metazoa; phylum Chordata; class Mammalia; order Rodentia; family Dasyproctidae; genus Dasyprocta; species Dasyprocta punctata. The sequence goes on along the minus strand of RJWM01001977.1, from coordinate 121,746 downwards.
ATGCACAAAATGGCTTCTGCAGCAACATTCATATAAATGGAAAAATGAAAACATGTTTAAAGATCTATCAATAAAGAACCACATAAAGCAATAAATATGTTTGTATACTATTATTTAAAATTATCTACACATAAGAACATTGTATGCTGGCTGTGGTGGCACATGCTTATAATTGTAGCATTCTGGGAAGCTGAGGCCAAGGATCCTAATTTGAGCACAGCCTGGGGAACTTAGTGATTTAGTGAGATTCCGTCTCAAAAGATTTGGAGATGTGCAACTCAATGTGAAGTCCTTTTGTTTAATCCCCGCTCCCCCAAAAAAGGCACTGCATTCTATTTTCAGTGAGAAGGTGAACACAGGCATTATGTTGAATATGTTTAAAAGAAAAAAAAAATCTTGGTTGAATTTTTGGTTGGTTTCCATGCTGTCTGTGAGCAAGAAGACAAAGAAGCAAAAAAATGGCTGTAGTTTCATAATAGGATTCTCTCCTGGTTATACCTTCACAGTGTACTCCATAATTTAAGCAGAGAACTCAGTCTAGAAGTTTTTCTAGTCGAGTTTTAGAGGATATCCTTGTGAAGTGAGATAAAGTACTACCTGTCGAAAAAAGTCAAGAGCATAACCATAATTTTGGTCTGTTGAGTTCAATATTAATATCCTCATATTTCATATGAGAAAAATGTATTAATGATAATTCAACATATGAATAGCAAGTATAATAAAGTATAACAATAAATACTTAGGCTCCATAATTTATTTACAGAATATTATTAAGATTACAGGTCTTGAAAAAACTAAGTAGGTTTCCGCAGCCTAGGACCTGAGCTTAATGAACTAGAGTTGTCAAAATGTCTGCATGAAACAAAGGCAGTTATTGTTCCAAAATGATAGTAAAAAGCGATTTAGACATTTCTGCAAAAAAGAGCAGAAAATGTTCACATTACTATACTACTGAATGAGATGAATTTGGGTAAAATTTATAAATTCCAACATTCTAAGGGCCACTATAAATGTTACACTTTGGATGTTTTATGTTTCTATAATAGACATCATAGAACTAAACTCTTGAAACAATAATAATTCCTTATTTTTAAACCTTTTCATTAAAATACTCTGCTATTCACTAACTTTTATTTTATTTACATTATAATAAGGAAAAATTACTGTAGCAAAATTAGGAGAAGAAAAACAAAAATAATTATTACCTCTCCACTTATAATACCATAACTAATAATTTTGTGGTATATCCTTCAAGGTTTTGGGTGTATATAAGTGTTCCTATATATATATCTTTACATTACATTTACATGAATTTATGTTTTCATATACATGTCTCTATATCTAATCTTTATCTTAAAAATCCAATTAATTTTTAATGGTGAAACTTGCACACTTGGATATGTCTTTTCTAGGGTGTAAAAACAATGAAAACGAAGACCATTCCTTAGTGGAATGACATTGTAAAATTTCCTAGAAAATTACACTAGACTTAGATCTTTCTTTTTTTTTTTTTTTTGCGGCACCGGGGATTGAACTCACAGCTTTGCGCCTGCCAGGGCAAGCGCTTAAGCCACTGAGCCAAACTCCCGGCCCTGGTTTTTTGAGGCAGGGTTGCACTATGTAGCTCAGGTCGGCCTTGCGCCGCGTTGTAGCCCAAGCCGGCCTCGAACTCACAACACTCCGCCTACCTCAGCCTCCCGAGTGCTGGGATTAAAGGCTAGACTTAGATCTTTCTTTCTGAATTAAAAGTGGCAAAGCAGTTTTCTTTTGGAGTCAATGAATATGCTAAAGGCATTCACTCAGAAGGACTGTAACAAATAAATATACTCTTGGCCCTTCTAGATTTCTACATTCAAGATTAGAATTTGTCTGCCTTCTAAAGCAAGGGAAAACTAAGCAGAAAAGACACCACAAAAATACCAGCACACATTGCAGGGTGAAGAAGATAGCATCTACACAGAGGTATTTCTGTTTGGCATCTGGTGGGAATTACTCAGTCTTCTGGCTTTTGCTGAAGGAGTGAATAGCCAGTCACTTACAGCATGACTCTCTTTGCATGGACAAGTTATTCTGAAGGCTCCTTGCCTTGGCACACTCTTCATATTCTATACTCAGCGGTCTCTCTCTTGGTCTCTGTCCCTCTAGTCCTGCCCTGGATCCAGTCTACTTTTCACACTACTGCCAGTTTGGAGGGATCTTCCCAAAATGCAAATGAGATCATGTTATTTCCTTTTTTATCAGTTGCCCGTTCCCCTTAGGTCAACTAAATCCTTAACATAGCTCAGAAATACCTTGCAGAGTTGACTCCTGCTTACCTCTTTAGCCTCATGTCATTTCTTCTCTTAGGTATGTTACAGTTATACTTAACGTTCTTTAGTTCTTTGCAAAGCAATGAAGGGAAAGGCTTCTCATACACCACTTCTTTTGTCTAGCCATGCCCTGCCTCTACTTCATCCAGGCAGCTCTTGTTTAACCTTTTAAACTCAGCTGACCAATAATGTTCTCAGGGAGATCTTCCTATATTCTTGGCCATGTTTAGGTCCTACTGTTATACATTTACACATTTCCTGCACCTATCTTTTCATAATGCTCACTTCCTTTTATTGTTATTAATGGCTTAACTGGCTCTTTTCCATGATAGCTGAAAGAGGGCAGGGATGTGTCTGCCTATAGACCACAGAATATAGTGATTAGTACATGACAGGTTCTTAAAATTATTTGCTTTGAAGGAAGAAAAAAAAAAAAGAAATGTGTGAATAACAGTTATCTTTATCATCTTTAATAGTAGTTTCTACAGCTGCTATTCAGAAGACTTTGTGATTCCATGGAAACAAATCAATAATGTACTTTTCCTTAATTTCATTTGATGTCCCATTGCTTTTGAAAGTTGCATATAAGTTAGTACTCTGTAATTAAAATTTCCTATACTAGATTTCTTGCTGAACTTTCCCTATGATTATTTTCATGCTAAGTACTGATGCATGATCCTTCCTTACCAGTAATTAGGTATCATTTATAATACGGTTTCTGATTAATTTAACCAAATAGGTTTGAGCTTTTTAATTTACTTTAATTTTGCCTGTTTTATTTCTTTGCTTAAAATGGCATATCTAAATATCTATATCCATAACAATACCAAAATAAATGATTTTGGTTTGCCCCCTACCTTTTGAGCATGAAGGGATACTGAATAGGTTGGTTTTATCAAGAACAAAGCTATGTGGCATATACAGCTGACTCCCAAATTACTGAGCCAGTTTCCTCTCTTTTTAGTTTTGACTTATGACAAGTTTTTCCTATTACTACTTAAGACTCGGGAGTTACTTGCAAAAAAAAAAAAAAAAAAAAAAGGTTTTATTACAAAATCAACTAGTCAACCAAATGCCTTATTTCTAGGCAGTATACAAGTTCAAGCTGAGCTGGCTTAGCTGGCATGTGGAAAGAGCTCTCATTAGCCACTGTCACCTCTCCGTTCCACAGTATTCACTGTTATGTGAATTTCTGAGGACATGTCGTTTTACAAGTTCCTGTGCTTGATATGGGAGTACCAGGTTGAAACTTGAAAGATTCAAGCTTTTTCACTTTCATGTTTAAAAAGAACTTTAGAGTTTGGACCCTTACACAAGTAGCTGAGGTCCTTGGTAGTGTACCCTACATAAATATATCTAAATATATCCTTATTCTTTTTAGGGAGATAGTGCTTCCCTGTTATATAATCAAATTAGGTTCTGTTTCATAATCCTGGAAGACTATAAAAAGACAATGAATTACATATGAATTTTGGTTTTTAAATTCACCTGGTCTTCTCGGGAAGTTCCTTTCTTTGCCTGTTGCTTCCTCAAAGCTTCATACTTTTGTTTTTCTCTTCTGTATTCAGCAACAGCACCATCTGGAGCACCTTCTTCTTCTGAAAAATAGTAGAATACTCTTGGAGTAAGTAGTGCAGTCATATTAATGTATACACTTATGCCACTAAAGAGGAAGTCCAAATATGGGCTGATTTTCTTCCTTCAGTTTCAAAACAAAACCAATAAGCTCCATCAGTTCTAAAACCATTTCCTCCACTAGAAAGTGACTGGTATTAGTTGATCAACCAATTTTGTAAAAATGTTTTTCTATACTATGCTATTTTAACTGTCCTCATTTGTACTTATTTAAATTGACTAGACTATACTTATTTAAATTGACTAAATTACCTATTTCACATTTAAAAGTAAGATCTTCCTAAAATCCAGAAATACCATATTCTACTGTTTTGCCTTATAAGATGCAACCTTTCAAATACTGGTTGCTATACAATTATCTGCTACTTTTATTTTCCAGTTGTAATAACAACAAACTTCATCAGGATGGTACTATATAAAATAAACAGATCTAACAAACAATTTAAGATCTAATTTAGGGCACAATTTGGAATCTAACAAACACTTTAGGATACATACCAGAAACAAAAATGATTCTACTAAATCATAGATTTAATCCTGTAATAATTCCGTATGATGATTATTTAACACAGTTTTGCCTCAAAAAAAAAAAAACCCTAAACAAATGGAGATTTAAAAATACTGACTTATATAAATGAAAATTTGTGACTGAAAATAAAACAGCAAAAAGTCAAGCTATTTCTTCTTGTCTGGCTCGCAAATCAAAATAAGGTAGATGTGATCAAGGATACACGTCATCTTCCTGCTCAATCTCAGTTTGTTACTTGTCTCATTTTAACAATTTTTGTGGAACATTATGAATGTGCAACACATATAGTAACAATCAAGTAATCAATCAACGAATTATTTTCTTCAAGAGATCTGCTAAATAAAAGTATGTAACAAAAATAAAATGATGATGACAGTAGTAGTAGTAGTAGTAGTGGTAGTAGTAGCAAAAAAAATAAGAAATAAGTTGTTTTTTTGTGGCTATCTAACATGATTTTGATGGAACTTGAAAGGAGTAATCAGCTTGACGAATAATTTTTTTGGTGGGGAGGGCGGGCCAGGAATCCAGCTCAGGGCATCACACTTGCCAGTCAGGCACTGTACCACTGAGCTAAATCCCTGGTCCTACAAACAATTTCATATGGATTCAACTGCTGTATGTCCAGCTCCACTTCTAAGATCAACAGCTATAAATGATAAAAACTGAGCACATCAATGAAAAAGGAGCCATTAATACAGAAATAATACTTGAGGCACATACGCTTAGTAATCTTACTAGCAAAGAGATGATGTTATCATAACGGGTATATCTAAGATGATTCTTTGATAGGTTTTTAAAAATTAACTCAATATTTTTGAGTTACATCTTTGAATATTGCCCTTCTTATCTTCTAATACTTGGATTTGCATTACCCTAGGATAAAGACCAGACATCTTAACAATCTTAGGATCCTTGTGGGAGGCAGTTAATATTTCCCATCCAGTCTCGTCTCTCAACTCATTGGCTGTGTCCACCTTCAGTGGTTTCATTTGGCTTTAATTATTATTCTTTTAACTAACATTGTTTTCTTGATGTCCTCCCCTCACCCTCAGCCAATCGCCCTTTCCACCTGTTCCTCATTCTCTCAGAACATGAAAAACACTCTCCTCTCCATTCCTTAATTAATTTTTCTTGCTTAATTCCTGCTCATTTTTTAGGTCTCAGCCTGGTTGGCACTTTGTTTATGAAGCCTTTCTGAGTCCAGTTGTTAGGTCAGGGTTGGATGCTGCTCCTTCAAGCTTCTGGAGCACCAGCTGGCACTTCTGTGTATGGCACTGGATGGTAATTTTCTGTTTACTCTTCTTTAACTCTTACTGAACATTAAACTCCTTCAAGAAAAGTCTTAATTCCCAGCACTTAGGACAGTGCTTGACCGGCAAGCGATAGCAGTTTGATACAAGTAGTCAGTCAAGTAAATGAATGAATAATGAAGTAAGAGCGGGAAAACAAGAAGGCAGCAGGAGAGCTCGATCCTGGAGCCTCACATGGTACTGGAGTATTTGCCACACCCTTAGAATCTCCTGCTCCACTGAATTTACAGTTAATGATACTTTTTTCCTGCTATTTCCACACAGCAGAATTTTCTAAGATCTGAAGGCAAATTCTGATATTGGCTGTTGGTTTGTCATAGATGATTTTTATGCCACATTGAGATAAAGACCACCTATTCCAATTTTCTGTACAGTTTTTATCATGAAAGGGTGCTGGACTTTGCCAAATGCTTTTTCAGCATCTATTGAGATGATCCTGTGATTTTTGTCTTTTGCTGTTAATACGGTATATTATATTTATTGATTTGTGTGTGTGGAACCATTTGTGCATTCCTGAGATGAATTCTACTTGGTCATGATGTATAATCTTCTTGCTGATTTGCTGCATTCTGTGCCAGTATTTTATTGAAGATTTTTGTATTTTGGTTTTTTGAGACAGAGTATCACAATGTAGTCCAGGCTGGCTTTGGACTTGTGGCAATTCTCCTGCCTCAGCCTCCAAGTGCTGGAATTATACGTGTGTACCACCATGCCCAGCTTGGGGTACACAGTTTAACTGCTTTGGTATTGTATACAGTGTGTAACTTTCACTGCAATCAAAATATAAAGCAACTCGATAGCCCTAACAAGTATGTGAATGTCCCCCATAGTCAGTTTTCCTCCTCAGGTACCAGGAACCAGTATCTGCTTTCTGTCACCACAGTTTGGTCATTACTAGAAACTCATATGAATGGAACCATACTATATGTAGTCTTTTATGTCTGAATTTTTCCACTTAGAAAATATTTTTGCTATTCATCTATGTTGTTCAGTATTCCTTTACCTTACTGAGCAGTAAACCATAGTGATGAACATTCCAAATAAATCTTACTGTGGAAATACATCTTCATTACTCAGATAAAATCAGGGGACAGATTACTGGGTCATTTGATAAATGTATGTTTAAATTTACATGATACTTTCATATTGTTTTACAAAAAGGCTGCCCCATTTGGGCTGTACTTTGCACTGTATCAGCCATGTAGGAAGGAGACTTCAATTTGCTCCACATCTTCAACTGTATCAGGTACCAATATTCAACTATGGCCATTTTAGTGGGTATGAAATGGATCTTGTTATGATTTTAACTCATTTTTCTGCTGACAAGTAATATCAAACTTTTCATGGGCTTTATTGGCCACTCATATGTCTTCTTTTGGACTGTGTTAAAATCTACTGACTTTTTGTCTTATTAATATGTTTAAACAGTTTAAAAAATATATCCCAGATATAAGCTGCTTGTCTGTATATATAGTCTGTAAATTATTTCTGTCTATGGTTAACATTTTCATTTTCTTAAATGTGCCTTTCACAGAGAAAAAGTTATATATATATATATATATATATATATATATATTTTTTTTTTTTTTGGCGGCACTGGGGATTGAACGCAAAACCTTGTACCTGCCTGACAGGCACGTAAGCTGCTGAGCCAAACTCCTGGCCCTGGTTTTTTGAGGCAGGGTCACACTGTGTAGCTCGGGCCGATCTTGCGCTCACGTTGTAGCCCAAGCCAGCCTCGAACTCACAACACTCCTCCTACCTCAGCCTCCTGAGTGCTGGGATTAAAGGTGTGCGCCACCACGCCTGGCTAAAAAATTATATTTTGAAGAACAGAATTTTATTACTTTTACATTATAAATTGTATTTTCCTGTGTTATCTGAGATCTCTGCTTACGCCAAAGTCACAGCGTTTTTTTCTATATTTTCTCTTAAAAGTATAAAATTTTGTCTCTTTTGTTTAGGTAAAAAGATTTATTTTGAGTTTGTTTTTGTGTATAGTGGGATTGAGGTTATTTTTATTATTTTTCTATATAGATATCAATTGAGTCAACATCATCATTTAAAAAGGCTTCCCCACACTGAACTACCAAGGCACTTTTGTTGAAAATCATACTGTCTTCTGTTCCGTTAATCTATGTCTGTTCTTTTGCCAATAGTACACTATCTTGATTACTGCAGGTTTATATTGAGTCTTGAGATTAGCTAGTATAAAATCTCTAACTTTGCCTTTTTCATATTGGTGATTTTTGTTCTTATGCCCTTTGATATAAATTTTAAAACTAGCTTATCAATTTCTTCAAAAAATCTGTTAGGACTTTGATACTGACTACTATCAATGTATAAATGAATGTTACAAATTAGCTTGGAGAGAACTGCAATCCTAACAATATTGAATCTAATAAAATTGTATTGAATTAAGCTGTCTCTAATATAGTCCTCTTGGTTCCAGCCATGATATAGAGTGATGGTGCTACATGTGAGGTAGAAATGGGGAGTAGTTATTTGTTATCATTTTTTAACTATCCCAGGATTTATATAGCGGAGATAAGAATGTTCTGAAACAAGTACAGGTAATTTCAAAATGATTAGTTGATATTCATTCCAGAAAAAATAACATGATATAGAAAAAATTAAGAGTATGTAGTTTTTACAGAATGGAAAACAAACACAGCTGTACCTCTCTTCTGTAAAAATATTGGAAAAGAGAATGTACAATGTAATTAATTCTCATATGGAGATTCACTGAACACATCAACAAACAACTCACAACCAAAATGAGTCAAGTGGTCAAAAATTATTTGCTAGTAAAAAATAACAAACACAATTTTTTATTATGTGAAACTTCCTACACAAATGTAGAGAGAACAGTATAATGAACCCCTCTACCCACTACATACTATAAACAGTGTTAAGCCATGGGCAACCTTACTTAACTCAGAAAGTATTCTTAAGGATTTAAAACTAGCACTCAAATGGGAACCGATGCTCATATGTTTCCTATGCTGGGTAGAAAGGAAGGAACCTATGTTCTTGGATTCCACCACAGAAGGAGCCAGTGAACATGGCACAGTTAGAAGATATGCACAGGAGGTAGACAGATCAGAATTTTAGTTACACAGTTTTTTCTGTGTGTATACAGAGACAACCTGTGCCTCAGTACTGTCAGCTATAAAATGAAAATAACAGTATTACCTAACTTGTTATGAAGATTAAATGAAATACTGTGTGACACTTGGTGAATGCTTAACAAACTATTATCCCATTCAGATTAAAAAATGTGATGGTATGAAAATATACTTGCATACACTGAACATGTAGATGCTAACACTATACATATTTTTCTGTTATAATTAAGATAAGCTTTCAAGGAATAGTGTACACTCTTGTTCAACATAGGTCTATCATCTCTTTCTTCATACAAATATAGTTCTTTATTATGGATTTTTTACTTTGATAGAGGGAAAGGGGAATTTTTTCCCCTAGACTATGAAACTATCAGTATTCCAAAAAATGGTGCTAAGGATTCCTTAGTAGGAATGCCCTTAAGTATGTTAATACTTTAATTTCATCTTCATATTTTCACCTATATGAAAAAGTTAATTAAGACAACTTTAATAAATTACTTTATTTCCTTAGTATTTGTCAAATTACATTCTTTTTGTTTTCCAACCATGATAATGAAAACAGGCATATAATTCAGATACACCTTAACATAGCTGCACTGATAATAACAATATTGTAGTATTAGTTATCCTTTTTCAATGAATAGGTATAACCAGTTTTGTAAATTAGTGGTAGTGACGGCAAGCATCTGAAAAATGAGTAAGATTCACTCTTGAATTTTAAGATCTCTTTGATACAATCACTTTGGTAACAGGAAGTAATTTTAAAATGATGAAGAGGAGATGCGTATTCTCTAGCTGATGTCTAAAATGGACTGCAAAACTGATATTACCTTGAAAAGAGGTTCACAGTTGGATAAAACTGTAGGACTTTTCATCACTTTGTAAATGATTCCAGATCAAATAACTAATGTAACTTTATCTTTTCCCAGGGTTTGAGTAAAGTTTCCAATAGTTCTTGGATCTACTCCATCTTTATGTCTATTCTTAGCAAAGGTCTAGTTCAACAGTTTTCACAAAAGATGGACAAAACTGTATAGAATACCAGAATGCCACCCATTTCTCAATTGCTAAATCAACTATCCTCTTACAAAGTCTTGAGCTGTGACCTCATCCTAACTGCAGCTTATAGCTTCCTCAGGGAGAAGAGTGTAAAAACTAGACTTTTAACCCTCAGGTTATGAGTGAGACCATTTTGCCTTGAACACAACCGACTGTATTCTGTAATGAAAGTTAAGAACTCAAATACTCGGTGCCTCAAGGTTGAATAGGTAAATCAAAGACTATACCCTATCATTACATAGCTGTAAATGCTTTGCTACTTCTTCCTAGTAAAGAATGCTCTAAAAAGACCCACAGGTTCTTTAGTTGCTCAGGAGCTGTATTTTTTGCATTGCAGTATCTTTGGCTTTGACTATGTGAATATATTCTGAAGCTTTTGATTATGATTATTAATCATTTACTTGTAACTTGATTTATGTTTTAAATGATATACTCAGCAGAGGTATGAAGAAGTTCCACAGGTTACCAGTTACAGGTGAACTAATTAGAAATTGAGGGAAACAACTGAGCTATGCATGTTTGATGTAAGAGAAGGACAGATGTTTGGGTACCAGAAGTTGTTTTAAGGGTGATCTCCTTAATCTGTGTATTTCCAGAATATATAATCTAAGCAGTGAAGCATGTAGCACTTTGGCTTGGGCTGATTTTACATTGTGATAATCTTCATAAACAGCTATATAACAACATAAAAAAGGTTCTTTAAAGTGCTGATGAAGGGCAACTGGATGCAATTTTATGTCTGTAAGCCTCCATGAAGGGTTACTTGGTTTGATACAACTCCAAATTAATTAAAATGGCATATACTACTACATGTTCTTTACTAACATTCTTTCAATAGAATAAAAGGGATAAATAATATTTTATGGAAATGTGTTTTATTCTAAAATTTTAAAAGATTTTCTAAAGTTAAATTTCACAAAGTTAATAGTAACCTAAATGTTCTAAAAGAAAACTTTAAATCATTAAGTCTTACAAAAGAAATTTTCCTGTCAAATTAATATTCACAACTGCTTCCCAGTACATTGCCCTCCCTGTCACACATATCAATTTGTTAGTGAGTCCCATTCACTACATCCATAATAAAAAATACCAAGATTTGGTTCTACTGTTCACAGAAATTCCTGGTGGAAAGACGGACTAGGTAATTTATTTCTACTTATTTGCGAATGTGAATGAAAAGTTTAAAAATAAAAACCAGCTTTGAATCAAGAGTTAAAATAATAAAATTTAGCTGAGGAAGACTGATTCAATATAAACTGTTTGAGGTCAGAAAAACTGGCCACTAGTATTTTTCATAATGTAGATGTCTTAAAATTCTTTCTAACAACGGAAAATATATCAAGTAAATATAAAAATCCAGTCCAGCTTGTGGTATGTCAATTTTTTTTCCCTAGAAAGTCATAAATCTAAACAATCAAGGCCAGACAAGCCTAGGCAGTCACACCACCTCTGGGTAGACTCACCCTGCTCTAGTTTCTGGTTTTGTGAGTTTTCTTTTTCCTTTTTTTTTTAATAACCTGTGGTTTAAAGATGTCTTTTCCTTTCTGTTTTCATTCTTAGCCAAAATGAACAGGTAAACTGCTTGAGAACAGCTGTGAGGTCTAGTGATCTTTCACCATATAAATCTGTAATAGCAGGATTAAACTTGCTGAAGCTCTTACTGTACAGCATGGAAACTGTAACTCAAACACTTTATATTGTACATATATCCAAATGCAGTGACTTCCACCACACAAACCCAACTATGTAAAAAACAAAACAAAACAAAACAAAAAACTAGTTACCTCTTCTATTTCCTAGCTAGGTGTATCATGATAGGATACAGCGTGTTTGATAGGATACTGTGTGTTTGACAATGATTAATCATATGACATGCATGTTTCATGTTTTTACCTCTCATCATTTTACTTCTCATTACTTACTCTGAGTAATTTCTCTAGCTCTATATTTCAATTCACTAATTCTCTGTTCAATCGTATTTAATCAGCTTTCAAAACATAAACCGAGTCACTGATTTTAGTAACTATACTTTTAATCTATACAAATTCTATTTGGTTCTTTTTCAAATTCATCTGCTTTTTTCATAGCCTTAGTCTTTTATTGTGATTTTTATTCTATTAAAAATCACTTTATTTCAAACACATTTATAATGCTGTATCTTTCAGACTGTTTTTAAGATCCTTCTGTTTATGTATTCCTACTCTTTCCCCAGAGTGGTCATACCGCTAAAGTATTTTCTAATATTTGATTGTGAGTTAATTTTCATTTAGGGTTGCATCTTCACACTATTTCATAGGAATTCTTGGTTCCCAAGACTGTGTAAAAGTTCCTTCAAAAGGTTTTGCATTTGTTTCTGTCACACAATCAAGGGATTCCATTGGTCCAGAGCCTTTAATTCCATGTCAGCTTCTCGATTTAGGATTCTTCTTACACCATATAGGCAATGTACATTTTAGCTTTTATATCTGTGCCTGTTAGAAGTTTAGAGTTTCGACTTTTTTACTGAGAATGTTTCTACTCTCCCCTCTCTTCTTTTTTCCTTTTCTTTCCCTGACACTACTACCTGAAGAACAGTAAGCTTCTTTGTGGCCTTCCTGACCAAGTAGACAGTTTTTCTAACTTCTACCTCTCTAACCCAAGGCCATATTCTCTAAGTGTGAGATGGAAACTCCAGCTTCCCCATATTAGAGCCTATACCTGGGTCCAATATATGCCCCCAGGTAGCTACAGTATCAACTTGCTTACCCTTCATCTTTCTCTCCCTCCCACTTACTGATCTTCCCTCCTTCCCTCTCTTCTTCCAATTTTCCCTCATTCTCCCTTTCTTCCTATCTCCTCTCCCTCTTCTTTCTCAAGATTGGCTAAGCATTTAAATTGGACTATGTCATACTTTACCTAACACTTTTATGTATTTGTAGGAGAAGGAAGTCTGTGTTTGCTCAGTTCACAGTTTCTTTGTTTGTAAAGCAAACTTATGCATACTTTCTTCATGGATAATCAAAGTATCTTGGCATGGTGCCTAATATAGTAGGTCCTTAGTAAAAAAAAAAATTTTTTTTTGTAACCTTAATTCCTATTTATTTAGCATCAGTTACCAGAGCAGGGAATAGCATATTCATTTCTCATGTGCAAAAAATTGGCTAATTGCACAAAGAGAAAAATTTAGTTTCTCTAAGTACAGAGTGTTTTACTTTTCTTATAAATCTCAATATATACTAGGTGATGATTCATAAATAATAATGATGCAATAATGACTACTTGTAACTGAAATTTCTATGAAACAGATGCTAAACAAATAGGATCACAATTGGGATATGATAAAGCTGGGATGTGAGCCTAGGCCCACACTGTGTCCTCCTGTCTTCAGTTAAATTCAGAAAATAAAATTCACTAAGTATTCTTTGTGTGCCGGGTACCCAGAGAGATGTATTGGAAGAAATGTGAAACATATGAAATGGGCAGTTCACTCCAAAAAGTAATCTAAAGGGTAAAATGAACCTAACATATAAATATTTAAGAAATCAAGCCACTGATTATCATGTAAGTATCAAATTTTGGGTTTGTTGGTCTAACACCAGTATCAGGGTTTAAGAGATTGCCTATGTTATAGCATTAGAATAAATTTTTAAAAATCTGTAAGCTGTCTATAAGTTAAATTAGGTAAACTACAGGAAAGGGGTTGGGAAAGGGACTATCCAACATCATTACTACCATCAGTTTACTACTGGAGAATCTAGCAGTAGAGTTAGGTGGTACCTTGACAATCTTCTAATCTAACTTCTTAGTTTATAGATAAGCTAAGGTCCAGGTAAATGAAGTTACTTAGCTAGAATTCTTGTGAGTTAGTAGCAGAGCCTAAGCTAAAGCTTATATTCTAACTTGCCTTAGGCGATAAACTAGTAAGATGGAAAGCTATATATATATATATATATATATATATATATATATATATATATATAAATACCTTTGCTTCTTAATGTTATATAAAAAAAAAAAGAGTCCCTATTCCTTCCCCTAGTCAGTGATGGACAACCTTTTAGAGACTGAGTGCCCAAACTGCAACCCAAAACCCCCTTACTTATCACAAAATGCCCACTTTTTAATTAAACCTGAGTATCTGATGCTTGGCCTAGGGGCAATTTGGCTTGTGTGCCAAAAGAGAGCAATCTGCATGTTCCTCATGGCACAGGTGCCAAAAACTGACCACCACTGCCAAAGGTGGTAGTCAGAAACTTAATCCTTACTCTACATTTGTTGAAGTTCTTCATTGGCTACAATAGTATCCAACCACAAATCTCACTTTATAGAGAAAAGAACTTATAATTTCCATTGTCTCAAAACCAATAGCTACAAATTCATTCATTCATTCATCCATTCATTCATTCAAAACAAAATAATGTATTGAATGGCTCTTGTATGTTAGAAACTGTCAGTAAGTCTGCTTATGATTTTAAATAGCTCTGGATCTAGTATCTCAAGGATATTTTTGCAGAATTCCCATAATAGTGAAAAACTTTTATATAAATAAAGGTGGTATGGCAATGAAAATATTCTCATTGGAGTAACAAAAGAAACAGACTTTAACAAATATGAAAATAGTAATGCTACTGATATCTAGTTGTATCTTATTAATACATTCTGGAAACTACAAAGTACTTTTTAATGAAATTTTTAAATACAAAAGGTATTAATTAATTCCCAGGACAAGTCTCAGACTTAAAAATAGCTAATATGATGGCTAACAGATTAATCACTATTTGCCAGACATAGTAAGTGAATTACTTGTTTAATCCTCATAACCAACAATCCCACAAAGAAGGCATGCTATTAATACTATTTTGCCAATAAGAAAACAAAGGTAGTAGTAACAGATCAAATAATTTATCTCAGGGATTATGAATCTTGAAATATAAACTCATGTAGCCTGGCTCTAAAATACAAACTTGTATCTGTCTCTAAAATACAAACTCAACTAGTTTAGCTATTTCTTCTTCATGTTAGACAAAAACGAAAACTTAGAAAAAAATACCTCAGGTGAACCTAGAAAGGAATCAGACAACATATCCATGCCCTGATAAAGTAAAATCCCATGAAAAAGGGCCATAAATTCTCCACAGACTAGAATTATATGGTTCAATGGATAAGAAAGGATAAGATAAGAGCAGCCTGCCAAATACTGGGTTTATTTAAGTAATTTTCACTCAGGAAGAATGCCTTATGGCTTTTTCTTGATCCTCCCTAGTTAATCATATTTTCCACTTATTTGAACCTTTAACTCATCCTGTAGTTCCGTAAGCACCAGAAGTGTTTGCCTCTGTTGACATCCTCTCTCTGACCGTAAACTTACATAGCAGGAGCTGCCCTGTTTGTGGCCTAGCATAGGTCTTACACGTGCTCCACAAATGATAACTAAATGGATAGATTGATCATTTTTAGGTTTTGAATTAACAGTACCTAGAGTCACATTACTACTTTTACTAGATGGAATAAGCCCCTGAGGGCTTAGGAACCCTATGATATAACTACTTTTCCAACAGATAGTTGTCTAATTAAATTGAGTTATAATAAACTAGATAATTTCTAATGCTTGTAAAATAAGAGGTAAGAAATGCTGGGGAAGTTAACTTGAGGGCAAGAACCCCTGATTTAGGG
This sequence comes from Dasyprocta punctata, assembly GCA_004363535.1. Taxonomy (NCBI): domain Eukaryota; kingdom Metazoa; phylum Chordata; class Mammalia; order Rodentia; family Dasyproctidae; genus Dasyprocta; species Dasyprocta punctata. Next base: position 106,124 of record RJWM01001977.1, on the reverse strand, counting down.
CTCTGGGCATTGAACTTTCTGGAAGCTAAGTACATACTACACCTTTGTTTCTGAATGTTATGAAGAACACCCCTAATCGTTCCCGTAGGTGGTAGCCAGAAACTTATTCTTTATTCTACCTGAAGTATTTCATTTGTTGCCTCTACAGAAGCTCTGTAAGAGCTGCCCTACCATCTCCTCTATCTTCCTTCAAGAGTTACAGGAAATAAATGACACATTCTTTCTCTTCCAGGCAGAATGCCTTTTATTATGTTTTGTTTGCTTTATTAAGAAAATAGATAATGGAAATGATTACAGTGGAAATAGTTTGTAGCAATAAAATGGCAACCCACATGCAGTGTATTTTTCACCATTCATTTTTCATAACTATAATTCATAATACTTATCACACGACCACAGGTTAAATCCTTCTGTATTTGTTTCAAAGATACTCATTCCGATATCTTCAAAAAGGAGAATGCCAATCTCCAGCCAATGAAATTGTCAACTGAAAACTTATTCATAATAAGGACTCACCTTCTACATGTGCACATTTACAAAAACTAGACAGATACATATTATAAGTTTAATTTTTCTGTACTGAAATCTGTACAGATTATTCCGTCTGTTTAACCAATTTTCATTTTCAGGGTATTTTCAGGCTACAAACAGAACAATACTGGCTCCATCTGGTGGTCAATAAGCTTCCACAGTTTTGTGAAAATTAGTCAAAGTGGGGTAGCTAAAATTTATCAGAAATACATTTGAACATCGAAGTATGCCTCAAGGTTGAACAGTGATTAAGTGCAATTTGGTCTAATGTAGATAGAAGTGTTAATTTTTTTCCTAAAATTTATGCTAGCTTCATTGTTTCACACTATTTTGAGGCATAAAATAATTCCAAAAATAAAATAATACATACTGTTTCCTCTGTTTTTTGTTAATTTGAGAAATGCACAGGTATCAAGTTGTTCCACAGAATAAATTAAACAGTTAAAATTTATCCAGACTTTCAGACTAGATTCTGTTTTGGAATATAAAGTATACAAATACGTGCTGATTTTCAGCCTTTTTTTTTTTTTCCCTATTAGACATTTCCAGAAAAGTAGCTTATAAGTTCATAGCTGTGTATTTATCTTCTACTCGATGCTAAATCTTGACTTTTAAATTCTGTTTAATATGAGACGAGCATATCCAGAATCACCACATAAAATGAAAAACTGAGAGTCAGAGTGGTTAAATGGCTGTAAGTTGGGAATGTCAGAAACCAAATTTTCTGACAAGTCCACACTGCCTCTTTTTCTATGTCTTGGCAGTACAAACTCACTGCAGGCATATTTCGTCACAGTCTAATAATCATTTCAGAACTATATAGATTTATAGCACAGTGTGATCATTTATGAAGTGGAAAGTATTCTGTTCAATTTGTATGAATTTAAATAATTTTTAACACATTAAAAAGGTAAAGAGAATTTAAATCAGTAAAGACAGGTTCTGAACAAAAAAACCACATTAAATTGATTTAAATTCGGTTTATCTTTTACTAAACTGGATTTACTAAATGAACTTACTAGACAGACTATCAAACAGATTCTGGCAAGGTTTTTATTAGATATTCCTCTATTCTTCTTAATGATTCCAGGAAACCACTGAAATACAGAAATGATTATTGAGGATTACTGGGGAACAATGAAAGGCTTTTCTAATGGGGGTTCTAGCTTCCTACCTCAGCTGTAGTCTGCTGGGCATGTTCAGATTCACCTCTCCCTTGGCCCAGCACACAGGCTGTAGTTACTGTCAGGTCTCTCAACAGAGTAAAGTTTATGTTTCCGTATGGTGTGACCTAAAATTTTTGTAGCTTGATGGTCATTTTGACAACTTCCACAAGTTTCCCTATCATTTTAGGTATATAAACTACAAATTATGTATGCTGTGTTGTAGCAATAAGAAAATTCCAAATTCTTGAAGATAAAAGGAATTCATGAAGCCGTCCAAATATAAGACTAAAGAAAGAATAGCGAACGAAAATTGTCTAAGGTTTTGATTATACTAGTAGATTAAACACTGTAGAATATATGTTTCTAAGGTACTTAAAGGAAGGCTCAATGGTTCTGTAATAAACTGAAGTAATAAAATGGCTTCTAAAATTCAGATATGACCATTACTACTAGCACCATCACCACTTTTTAGGACCTAGAGTGTTTAAGATGCAATGCTGAGAACGCTGTGCATGCTTTCTCACTTCGCTGCATTCTGCAATGACAGAAGGGGTATTCTCATCCCTGTTTTATGCATGAGGAAGCAGAGGTTGAGAAAGGTTAAGTCTTGCCTTAGGTTATATGGCTAATAAACGATAGAGCAAGGATTTGAAATGAGGGTTGTCAGACTTCAAAGCCTACGCTTTTTAGACTTCATTGCACAGCAAACAGTTATGGTTGGGGGTAGGGTGGGTGGTATGGTATGCACGGCAGTGGAGGAAACAATGACACTTCCCAAAGTTAGAAGCGTGTACACTGTGGAAAGGACAAGACATACCACTCTGACTGTGAGGTAGAGTGACTGACGAAGGTAAGAAAGCAACAGAGTGCAGAATACACATGAGCCAGAGGAAAACTGTTCCTTGAAAATAAAGGATGGGTGAATGAGATGAGGAATGAGGAAGATAAGACAAAAACTTTGTCATCAAAGTCCCTGAATATCAGGTCAACGAACTGGCAGTTTATTTTGCTAAGCAATGAGACACACATTTTATGTCTTTCTGATGTATTCTGCAAAAAAAAAAAAAAAAATCATTTAAAAGTGTCTGTGAGCCTTTTATAAAACTAAATGAAGTGTGTTGAACCTTCCTAAATGTAACTGTTAGATTATTTTTGCTTTTTTGTGGCACTGGGAATTGAACTCACAACCTTGAGCCTGCCAGGTGAGCACTTAAGTCATTGAGCCAAACTCCCAGTCCTAGTTTTTTTGAGACAGGGTCGCATTATGCAGCTCAGGTCGGCCTTGCACTCCCGTTGTGGCCCAAGCCGGCCTCAAACTCACAAGGCTCCTTCTACCTCAGCCTCCCGAGTGCTGGGATTAAAGGTGTGTGCCACCATGCCTGGTGAAACTGTTAAGATTATTTGAACCCATTTCAGTGATTTTTTAAAGTGCTGTTTCTTATTATAGTACTAGTTTGAATTAGTCAATTTTTATGGGCTAAAGTTCCAAATTTCCTGATGCCCACACTTCTCTTAAACAATGAAAAATGCAGAGAGGGAGGGAGGGAAGGAAGGAGAAAGACAGAGGTAGAGAGAGAGACAGAGCCAGCCAGAGACACAGAGATAGTGAGAGACTGCAGGAGAGAGAGAGAGAGAGACAGAGACAGAGAGAGACAGAGACAACAAATTTGGGATTTTTTCCCCTAACACTTTTAAGAAGAATCTTTGGAAAATATCAAGCTAAAATTATTTTTCGTATCTATCAGAATATTCTAATTTCAATGGGAAAATAATGTGCAATTATTTTAAAATACCCAGTCTAGTTGTTTCTGGTTCTGTGTTACTATCTCAGAGCTGTTTACCGACTGGACCCTGTTCTCCACTGAGGTTTGAAGATTCTGGTTCAGATTTCACTCTTCTTCTCCAATCCCTATCTTTAATAAGAAATCTAACAAATTAAAGTTTGAGATGGAACGAAGGTAGGAGAAAAGACACTCAACTATGCTTTATGTCAAATATTTTTGTGTCTAAATGAGCTTTCTGGAAAGTGGGGTTGGAGGGTGAGTTGGATGTGGGGGTTGTTACCCTACTCAATTTTAGTGGTAAGGTTGTGAATTGTAGGCTAGAACTCAGTCTGCTGATCCTGGCATCTAGCTAACAGGTCATGTTCCTTGTGGTTTATTTTATTTACTAAGAAAATAATGCTTTGCAGTTTTACAGTGGAAAGAATATTGGACAGAAGTTCTGATTCTTCCCCAAATCTGTGTAAGTTAGAGTAAGTACTAAATATCTTGAATGCTTTGATTTCTTCATTTGCAAACTGGAAATGATAATACTTGTTTAATCTACTTCTCAGGACTGTTATAGAACTAAATGTAATGAAGCATGGGATAGGACTTTGTAAAGTGTTCTTGTTATAATTTATATATAAAGTGTCCTATTTTCAAAGCACCAATAAAATTTATAAATAGAAGAAATGTGGAAAATTGTTTTGGAAAATAAACTATCAAAATTTAACTTATATATTATATAAATTCAGGTATTTAAATGTAAGACGGCATACCCCTAATTCTGACTTTGCTTAAAGAATAAATAATAATTGGTGGTATGCTGAAATGATGGAAAAATGCTTTGCTAGTCTTACCAACTACTTAAAGCAAGTACTTACACGTATAGTACTTTTCATGTGCCATGCAGCATTCTAAGTACTTTTGGCATAATAACTCATTTAAGTACTACAGGGAAGTAGCTGCCACTGGAAAGATTAGGTTTTACACTTGGAAACCCATCCTTTCAGTAAAAGTTGAAAACTGAAAAAGTATGTAATATGCGAATGTCTCTGAGCTCTAAGAAGGACACCAAGGTAAGACACAAGAATGTAAATTTTTGGAGGGCAGATTTTCTTTTTCATTCACCTTTTTATGTCTGGAGCCTAGAACACATTTTATGTCTGGAGCCTATCTTGCATTTGACAGATATATTTTAATAAATAATTTTTTTTTTTTTTTTTTTTTTTTTGCGGCACCGGGGATTGAACTCACAACCTCGCGCCTGCCAGGGCAGACGCTTAAGGCACTGAGCCAAACTCCCGGCCTTGGTTTTTTGAGGCAGGGTCGCACTATTTAGCTCAGGCCGGCCTTGTGCTCGCGTTGTAGCCCAAGCCGGCCTCGAACTCACAACGCTCCGCCTACCTCAGCCTCCTGAGTGATGGGATTAAAGGCGTGCGCCACCACGCCCGGCTTAATAAATAAATTTTTTTTAAAAGAAAGTTTTTCAGTGGAAAGTGTACTCTTAGAGAAAGCAATTGAAAGAAAGAGTGGTGTCAAATGCAGTGATGTGTGCCTGTCATTCCAGCACATAGCAAGACCTTATCTGACAAAAACCAAACCAAACCAAAACCAAAACAAACAAACAAATAAACAAAAAACCCCAAAGCCAAAACCAACCAACCAACCAAACAAACAAAAAAGCAGAGAGATAGTAGGGACGAAGGAGAGTAAGCTGATAACTTGGCCCCCTTACCCCAAACTTTAAAGAGCTGTAATTACTAAACCGCTATTTTAGGCTTATTGGCTTTAAAGACTCTGAGCATTTCTTACGAGGTACTGAAAGCCAGAAGAATAATCAAGGAAAAAAGAGAAGTAAAGCTCATTAAGATGACTTGCCAAGTAAAGGTGAAAGCATTTGAACTCTATATTACCAAAAACACATTTTCAGGTGAAAAGAAAAAAAAATTTAAAAACTGCTTTTGTTTTACAATTGTATTAATTAATCCTTCAATGTAAAGAATTACTTGGGATTCTTTGATAAGTTTCCTAAAGTAAATTCATCATTAAGGAATCTGACACCTTTTTCTCGGTGAAATGAAAAATTTCTCACCCTCTTATTTCGGATTAGAATATAATTATAGACACATTCTCACTGATTAAATTTTTAAAAAGTCTTTGGCTTAGTCACTAAACAAAGCAAATACAACTAGTATACTGGGCTGAATATTTTGAGTTAGCAACTCACCTTCTTTTCTCAGCTTTGTTGTCCATTCCAGTCTGCCTCACAAATACTTTACCTTTATTTTCTAAGCTGGAAAACACTATTAATTACTGTTGTTTCCAAGGTAAGCAGTCAGTTAATTTGTGTAACACCCTGTTAAATTACCCAGAATAATAACAGTGTGAATAATAGAAAAATGACTAAGCCAACCTTGAAAAATGTTTCTCAGAAACTGAGTTTGTTGTATTCTTTCTTAATAGTCTACCTATACAATCTTTGCAAGATACATACCACAGTCCAGCAAATCTATGGCAGCATGAGAACAAATGCTGCCATCATTTTTTCTTCAAGCATAACAAATTAGGTGAGAATAAGTTTAATTATTCTATAAATCCCTCAAATAACAACTTGGTACTATATGGAATAAAGTATAGGGGACTCCCCCACGGGGTTTGCAGAAGGAACAAAGGTAAAGGACTTATTTTTGATGCTGTTTTTCTGTAGCGGACTCAAGACTGTCTGCTGAAATCTCAAACAGTACTGCAACTAAGATGTTCAGAAATAAGGTAGACGGAGGGGTGGGTGGAGAAAAGAAAAGAAAATTAATGCCACTAATTCTTACTTGGGATTATTTGAAAGGAACCCAAACAGAAAGTTTGCTTCTAAAGAGAAAGTATAGTAATATAGTATTTTATACTTACTGCCAAATAATATTAAAACTGCAGACTTATACAGTATAATAAACTTTTATTTAACATTCGTTCTTAGGTGTCCTGAATGTATATAGCTGTTCTGTTATTCTGCCTTAAATTCTTATAGTGAGGGAAAGAGTAAAAATGATTGGAAGATTCCACACTTTTTCACTTTATGTTCCAGACACACAATTTGCAAGAAAGGGTACCATCCTTTCTTTTACCAGCCTTCATTCATATGTGCTGTGTCTTCTGTTTGAAGGACACCTAACTTCTCACCTGAGCAGTAGCTTGAACATCTGTATAAGCAATGGATTTCTAGTACACACAATGACCCACTGTGAGGTGAAAGAAAATGTTAGAAAGGTGTTTCAAAATGTACCTTTTAAACTATTAATTTTAGGAAGTTGCTGTATATAGTATACAATATGTACATTTCGTGGTACCTACCCATGAATCTATAATACATTTCAAATGCATATATTGGAAGTGTTAAAAATTTATTTTATAACCCAACTGTCCATTACCTGACAAGTAGGCAAAAAAAATATAGTCATAAATAGAGTACTATTTGGTCACATAAAAAATACTTCATATATCTTCCAATATATGTGTACCCTGAAAACAGTAATAAAAGACTACATATTATATAATTTTTCCAGAACAAAGAAATCTATCAAGACAGGAAATATATCAGTGTTGCTTAAGTCTGGAGGAGTGGGAATGGAGGTTGTAGCAGGTGACAGCTAAACAGTATAAAGTTCCTTTCTGAGATCATAAAAATGGCCTAAAAGTTACTGTAATGATGGCTACAAACAGCTATAAATATACTAAAAATCATTGAATTATATACTTGAAATAAGTGACTGTATGTTATGTGGACCCTACGTCAAAGGCTTGTATAAAACAACAACAAAACTCTCTGCTTTATCTAGAGGTGTAACAAAACACTTGGAGACCACTGGTATCAACAGGAGACGATGCTACTTGTGTTACTGTATCTAGAAGTCATATTGTCTTTCAGATTTAATTGCCTCTCCCTTGCTCCTCAAAACTTCCCTAAAAATATACACCACGTTGTTTTCTTCCTCTGATGAACTATAAACTTTATATCCTGCCTCACATCATGGAACAAAATAATTTTCAAGTGGCTTAAATAGTTGAAAGTAAAATAATAAAATAATTATACAAAGATAAGAATGAGTATTTAAATGACTGTGATCAGATATCTTGGTCATCAGGTAAATATATTGCATGTAAAAATGTTTAATAATAAACATAACATAATACTGAAATCAAAATGTAAAGAAATAAGCTGGAAAACAATGTTTAAAATATTAGCCTTATTTTGGGTAAGAAATAATATTAATTCCATGCAAACATCTCCCTCCAAAAAAAGAGGAGAAATATGCCCTACTTCATTTTGAGTCAAACATTACAGTGATACAAACTTCAAACAAAGATACTGCAAGAAAATAAACCTCAAAATTACAGGCTAATAGCTTTCCTGAAAACAGATAAAAAATCATTAATGAAATAATTGCAAATAAATTCAGTATCATAGGGAAAATATGGGATAGTATATCATCATCAAGGACAGTTTATTCCAGTAATGGAAGATCGTTTTAACATTAAAAAATTAAAGACAACACACCACAGTAAAAGATAAAAAAAACAAAAAACAAAAAAAAAACAAAAGAACGAAAAAACCCCTGACCATCTCAAGAGAGTGCTGACAAAAGCATTTGACAAAATTCAATGCTCATATATAGAACTTTCAGTAAATCAGGAATAGAAGGAAGCTTCTTTTACCAGATAGAGGTTAGCCAAAATAAAGTCTTGGCTAATATCAAATTGGATGTAAATGACTGAAAGCTTCCTCTCTGAGAATGAGACACATGCTCTCACCACTTCTATTTCAGAGGTCCATACAAAAATAAGGCCAGAAAAACTTAAAACATACCCAATCAAATTATGTTTACATACAGAAAATTCCCAGTCAAAAAACTGCAAAGGATCTACCAAAAAAGTAACTAGGAGATTTAACAAAGTTGTAGGATATACAATACTCAACTGTATTCTCATATACTAGAAGTGAACATTTGGAAATTGAAAAAGAAAAACTTATAATTTATAATAGCATCAAATAACAGAATACCTGGGGATACATTTAAAAATAAATAAAATATACTATACTCAAGGAAACTATACCACACAACTGAAAGAAATTAGAAAGGCTTACATAAATGGAGAGATATATTGTATTCATTAAAAAAATCCAATACTTTAAAATTGTCAGTTCTTTTGAATTATCTATAGACTCAACATGATTGCAAATGAAATTATCGCAGAATTTTTTTTTTTTTTTTTTTTTTTTTTTGGTAGAAATTGGCAAGCTGATTCTTGTGCTGGCTAACCTATAAGAGCCAAGAAAATTCTGAAAAAGAACAAAATTGAAGGACTGTTTGATTGGATGATTATTTGATTTCAAGATGTATTATACAGTTAAATTAATAAAAACAGTGTACTTCTGGTATAAAGATACAGAAAAATGAATCAGGATCCAGAGATGAATTCTCATGTACACAGTCAAGTAATTTTTGCTAAAGGCTCTGAGGTCTTTTAATGTGGAAATGAGTGTCTTCAACAAATGGGGCTAGAACAATTGAGTATTCATATGTAAAAAACAAACACAAAACAAAAATGGATGCTAATATCTATCTATCTATCTATCTATCCACCTATCTATCTATCTATTTATTATAGTTAAATCATAAGCCTAAAAGTAAAAGTTTGTACCAGTGATGGTGAACCTTTTAGAGATGAGTGCCCAAATAGCAACCTAAAACTCACTTATGTACCTAATCTATAACAAAGTGCCATCACTGCAATTAAACCTGAATACTGAGGTTTTAGTTTAGAAAAAGAACTCAGACATTAACATCTTTTGTCTTAAGAGAAAAACAACATGCACACCATAGGTTTGCCAGCGTTGGTTTATTTAATAAAATCTGTAGAAGAAAAAACAGGAGGAAACCTTTGTGAATTTAGGAGTAAGCAAAATTTTCTACTACACAAAAAACTTGAAGCATGAAAGAAAACTACAGATAAACTCAATTTCATTAAAATTAAAAACTCCTTTTATTTGAAATATACTCTTTAAGAAAATGAAAAGGCAAGCTATAGAACAAGATATTTTAAAACATATATCTGATAAAGGACTTGTACCTAGGCTTCATAAGGAACTCTTTCAAAGCAATAAGATGACAAACAACCCAATTAAAATAATGCTACTAAAATAATAAAAGACAACCTGATTTTAAAAATGGGCAAAAAGATTTAGACAACAACTTCATAAAAGAGTGACAAACCCAGGAGAAGATATTCAGTATCACTAATCATTAAATAAATGTAAACTAAAACCACAAAGTTGATACCACTGCAGATTCTCTAGAATGACTAAAATTTAAGATTGGTAATACCAAGAATTTGCAACTAGACCTCTTGTACATTGCTAGAGATAATGCAAAATTTTATAGGCTTTTGGGAAAATAGTTTAGGAGTTTCTTATAAACATAATTTTCAAGACCCAGAAATCCTACTCGTGGATATTTACCCAGGAGAAAAGAGTCCTATGGATGTTCATAATAGCTTCATTCATAACAATTAAAAACTGAAAATAACACCCATATTATCATTAGTTAATAGATAGACATGGTATATCCATACAATGGAATTCTACTTATCAATAAATAAAACTATTGATAGAGGAGCTCAAATGTGGAAGCATTCTGCTAGGTAAGACAAACCAGAAATACACCATACTGCATGATTTCATTCATATTAAATTTTAGAAACAGCAAAACTATAGTGAGAAGACAGAAGGTTAATAGTTGTTAGGTCTCTGACTAGAGGAGATTAATTATAAAAGGATACCTGGGAACTTCTGAGGGATAATGGAAATATGTCCTAATTGTGCTGGTAATTATGTAACTGTGCATTTTTGTCAACTCACAGAATTGTACATTTAAAATTGGTGAATTTTATTATATATAAAGTTACTTCCATAAAGTTGTTCTTTAAAGATATCAGGCTGGTCTTAATTTTTTTAATGGAAAATAAAAGTAGCAAAATGTTTCAAATGGTTAAAACAATACTGGTTCTACTTCTCATTCCTCCAAAATCTAATTTTGGTTAACATTTTTGCCTTTTCAGTGAAGTATTTTAATAAGCCTTCAAATGTTTGCTGAATTAAGGAATTAACCAATTAATATTTTATGGGCAAAGTTCTTTCTTTTCTTATCTCTCTCTTCCCTCCCTTTCTCAATCTCTTTCTCCCTCTTTCTTTCTTGGAATACTGAGGACTGAACCCACAGCACAAATTAGGCAAGTGCTCTACAACTGAGCTACACCCCCCCACCCACTTTCAGAAAATTTCATTGTGAAATCAAGTCTTACTGAGATGCCCAGGGTGGCCTCAAACTTTCTATCCTCCTGCCTCAGCCTCCCTGTAGCCAGGATAATAGGTGTGCGCCCCAAACTTGGCACCAGGCCATTTCATCATTGTTCCATCATCGCAGTGTGCTTGTACCAGAGTACATGGCACGGGTGAGTTGTTTGATTGGCCTCTGATACAATCAAGAGATAGTCTATATGCAAGATAAATGAAGCTGCTGCTAGAGTAACATGGCATGCTGTTTTTACACGAAACATTCTTTTTAAAAGTAGATGAAATAAGCCCTAAAATAACAGTAAAAATACAGCATAGTAATTACACCAGTAATATAGTTATCAAGTATCATGTACCGCACAGTTATATGTTCTATACATTTATCTGGCACTGCAATAGGTTTGTTTATACCCATATTACCACAAACCATGCTTAATACCTTATTTATGATGTTACTCCATGATGAGATGGTTAGATATCATTAGACGATAGAAAACTGTCAGCTCTATTATAATCTTATGGGACTGCTCTGGTAGATGCAGTCCTTTGTTGACCGAAATGTTACATGGTGCATTCCTATAGTTCAGTATCATTATGAGTTGTTCTAGATCAGCACTAGCCAACAGAAATGTAACACAGTCAAAAGTGGAATTTAAAATTCCTTAAGGAACAGGAACTCAGAGAACTGATCTTAAACAATGGTTTGAGTACTGATATTCATTAGATATAGGTCAGGGATGCCCAGGAAAGGAAGCCATGACAACAAAGGCCAATCTGTGAGAAATGTTTGTAATGGTAAAACAAAACAAAACAAAACAAAACAAAACAAAACAAAACAAAACAAAACAAAACGAAGCCTACGTGTAGCATAGGGTCCATGGTGAGAGATGAGATTAGTGTGGAAGGCAAACTATAGGCCATGTAGAACCTTATATATCATGCAAAAGACTATCCTGTAGGAAATGAGACACCATTAAATAACTTTATGAAGGGAACTGACACATGATCATGTCTGAGTTTAAGAAAAGTCACACACAGAATGTACTGGGAGGATCTGGGATTAGCAAGAGGAAAATACAAAGAGCAGATTGGTTTTCAGGCAATCCTGGTATTTTATGATCTAAATATAAATCACTTTGCTCAGGAAAACATGCAGATCCTAAGCCTTCATTGATCTGTAATAAATGTTTCCTATAAAAATGTTTAGACAATGAAATGTCTAGGTTTTTAGACAATGAAATCCCAAAAATAATTGTTGGGTCTTGAATTTTGCATTCATTTAAAGAAATCTTAAGTAATTGTTTATTTGCTAAGTAAAATAATAATTTTCCTGAAGTAATAATTTCCACCTTTTCCAAATTTCTTAAAAGAAAAAAATCATATTTTAAAAATTTAAATAACATTAAAACTGTTTTATAAGATACCATAAGCTTTAAAGTTAGATTTTAAGTCTACACAAACAGTATGTCCTTGTCATATGAAAGCCAGTGGATTTCAAAGTTAAACTGTTTTCTGATCCAGTTTCATCAAAATTATCTACTACTCATGATTTCTACCTTACAGAGATTACTTCATCTATGGAATCAAGGTTCTTAAAATGACTGCTAAAATCATGTTACAAAAATGCAACATGAACATTGTCCTTTCCTCTTTATTCAGACTTATTTCCTCATTCACCCTACCCTATTCCCTGAAAGTTTTTCTTGATGTTCTTACTGCTCTGAATGTCCCTAGTTATCTGAACACCAAATTTTAGCATTTTATATATTATTACTTATGAGTAGTGCTCAGATTATGACTAGTAATTACTTTTTGTTTTGTTTTTGTTTTTTGAGAAGGATCTTGCTATGTAGTTCAGCCAGCCTGGCCTTGAGCTCACTATGTAATCCAGGCTGGCCTTGAACTTGCAGTGATCCTTCTGCCTCAGCCTCCTGAGTGCTGGGATTACAGGCATGTGCCATTGTGACTGGCTTACTTTTTGAATATTAGTTAGAGGCTAACGCCTTAAGAACTAGGGGAAAGTAACTGTGGATTTATCCTAACTCAGTGGTTTTTAAATTTTTTTGACTAGAAATATATAAAAATACACTTTTTGTGTCCGAACCACATTTGTTATATATCTAATATAGAATTTATAAAACCTTAATATCTACAATACGAAGCCATCAGTAAGGTTAAATCATATAGTATCACTGACATTACTGCTTTTTACCCACAAAAACGTAAGTTTCCTATTGATCAACCCAATATAATTTAAAAATTCAGAATTTCACAAAATAGCCAGGTTTGGTGGTGCACACCTATTATCCCAGCACTCAAGAGGCTGAGGACAGAGGATTTTTGGGACTTCAAGGCAAGATGGGCTACACAGTATGCTCAGGGACTGCCTGAACTACATAGCAAGACCCTGCCTAAAAAACAAAACAAAACAACCCTGCCCCCCAATTTCGCAAAGCAATATTTACCTTTACTACATTTGATGTACTTCAGTGTTTTCTGGCCTATGCCATCCATTAAATAAAAAATTTTGATTGTGATACACTAATAATTTCATGACCCTCGGTTTTTTATTGCCCATAATTTAAAATAACTTTGTTCAAATATCTAACCTACCGATTAGGCTTACCTCCAGCTTAAGCCTTAAGTTAACAGGATAAAAAGTTTCTTGAAGGCTCATAAGTGGTCCAGAGTAGCAGAATAAAGATGAAATAAGTAATCAAGATGGTGTATAGGATTGTAAACTTTCAGTGTATCTGTGAATACTTAGCAGTTTATTGTCAAGAACCATACTAAAAACAGAAAGTGTAAATATTAGAGATTTTGGCTGAATCTTCTAATTCGACAGAACAAACTGATCAGATAACACAGAAGGTGATTCAGTGTGGCTGACTGATAAGGGTCAGAATGAAGATTACTCTTTGGGAAATAGTGATGTATTTTATAGGGTTCTCTCCAAACTCCTTTCCTGAATTAAAAAGGAAAGAAAGAAAACCAGAAAGAAAGAAGGAAGGAAGGAAGGTTGGAAAGAAAGAAAGAAAAAAAAAAACAAAAAAAAGAAAGAAAGAAAGAAAGTTAGTTTATATAATGTCAGATTTATTTTTACAAAGAGAAGAAACCCACAAAGACTATTCCTCTGAGATTTCTTGCTTTCTAAAGGATCAACACTGTGCTACACTCAGCTACACTCAGCATGCTATGTAATATTTTCTAAAAGCAGAGCTTATCCAGTTCTATTAATAAGTAGTGAAACAGTACAGATGATAACAGATTGCAGACATACTGCTTTATTCTGCTTGGGCTTTTAACTTATTAAAAATGATGTTTATATAAAGATCATGTACAAAAGCTAAATTATTAACCAGTTTGTCAATGAAAACCAGAAAACATGCATTCTCATCCAAATGACTCAACTATTGTCAGACAGATGTTGATACTTGCATGGGGCAGTGTCACCACCAGTACGAAGGTACAGCTAAATTAGATGAGACTTCCAGCAGGAGCACAGGAACGCTGGCCAACATGAAAGCAGTATGAACGCTTTACCCTGCTCATTGGTGCTTGGAGAGTGTGCACGCACACTAACCACCTTATCCTTTTTGTTACCAACAGCTCTTTATCTGATGGAAGAGCGCTGACAGAACTTGAATTGGTGCCAACCCTACTGATGATAAACAAGGTGGAACAGCTGCTGGCAGACGGGAATGTTTCCTTTTTAGGCAGTAGCAGTAAGGTGATACATGGGAATACGGTTAGATGGACTATCACAGGTTGCTGATATAAGAACTGCTTTTAATTTTTAGAAAAGAAAGGATCAAAGTAAGTCAAATAAACGGCCAACATACAAACAAGAAGGCACTCAAACACTCATATGAATACTATGTCTCAAGGAAATAATAAATGCCACCTAGACTTGTGTACCAGCAGTTGAGCTGAGTTCTAGTTGATGTGTTAGGCTGTTTGGTCTTCTGCTTTAAGCAGATTAAGCAAAAGAACAGTGAAGACAAAAATGATGTCTTAGTCTGCTGAGAGGCCTGATTACTTATTCTGCCAATCAAAATTCACATTCAACCCATGATGCTGATATAAAAAAGCAGACAGAAATCAAATTGCTTGACTAATTGCAGAAAAAAAGTAAAACTTGAGGGGAGAATTTTAATAAGCTAAAAGTAAGGGCAAATGGAAACAGCAGTTCATTAAATAAATCTCTTTCTTAACATTACTGCACAGACATTCCTGCCTCATTTAATGGCTGAGTTATGGTCCCTCGACTAGGTTGTTAAATTATTTGATTGCTAAATGATGAATTGTATATAGCAGTGGTGGCAAACCTATGGCATGCATGATATTTGTTTTCCTTGAAGACAAAAAGACTTAATGTAAGATTTGTTTTTTCTAAACTAAAGCCTCAGTATTCAGGTTTAATTGCAGTATTGGCAGTTTTCAATAAATAAGTGGGTTTTGGGTTGCAGTTTGGGCCCTCATCTCCAAAAGGTTCCCCATCCCTGGTACACACTATCTACATTATAATATTCAACAAAATATTCAAAGAAATGGTCAAGAGAAACTCTAACTTGATGATTTTGGTATTATTTGCATAATTCTTATATGGAATACTGTACTGTATAACAGAAAATAAAACTACAATACAGTACTGTACAGTACAATAAAAAATTACAGTACTGTATAAATAAGGTGAACTGTCAAAAACATTGATGCTTTATAAACAAGATGTACAGAACTGTACAAAAACAAACAGACAGACAAAACAAAAAAACAAAACAAAACAAAACCCAAAAGGATAGGCTGTAAGTCTGAGCTGCAGGTTGTTAAGTCCAAACAGTGTGCCTCGGTCTTAATTTAAGAGTCGTTAAACAAGTATGAAGGTCGTAAAAACAAGGAGTATCTGTATGGATTCTCAGGTTTCAGACCAATAACCCATTTGCTTTCATCTGCTCCATTCTCTAATCACGTATCAGTATAAAAGGGTGGTCACTATATTTTATTTACTTAACAGTAAAGCTGAATAGTCATCACTCTGTTCTCTATATATTTTGCCTTCTGAACATGTTTATCCATAATGTAATAGTAACTTGTCCCTGATATATAAACACTGAAAGGAGTCACAAAATCCAGGTATACATTTTGAAATGTCAAAAAGAACAAATTATATTTTGTATAGTTTTAGTGTCATTTATTGTGTTATACACATTAAATGGTGTGTAGAAACTTATGGTATATGTCTGTGTTTATACATATATAGTTAATGTACTAGCGTTTCAGCATACTTATTTATTTTAAATAATTTCTTTTAGGTAAGAGTTTAAAAATACCTTTTTTTCATTCTATCACCTAACAATTTGTTATGTTAAACAAATTTTGACCTTACTTGAGTGATTAAAAATAACAAGTTTACTTTGCATTTTGAGTACTCTGACTGTGGTTCTGGCTGAAGGAGGTAAACTTCTGGTTGAGAAAAGCAGGGAATGATGTGGGTGAAATATGGAGGAATCTGATAGCAAAGCAACATATTTTGCATTCCACAGTGTAAAAAATACACACTAGCAGTAAAAGAGATATCAGTGACTAATTCATCTATTATTACTAAAGACTTTAGCCCAAGACATAGAAAAAACAGAATCTTAAATACATGTTTTTTAAAACATTTTCAAGTGACAAGCAAAAAACTAAAAAAGGAATGATGCCAATCATTTTTCTGGAGTGAGTGTTCTCCTGACTTGCATGAAGAATTATACAGCATTGTACAAAATATCACATTAGATAATGACTATCATTATTATCACAGAAAGGGGATAGCAGTTACTATCAAGCAATATAGGTCCTATCAGCTACATTGGTGCTTTTGGGGGAAAATCAATTCACTCATCTGAGCCATGGTTTCCTTATACAAAATAGCACTGGTCCTACCTTCCTTACGGGCTCTTGTCAAAGAGAAATGGGAGTAGGAAGTGCAAAGAAAAATAGCAGTAAATTTTTCACAAGTATGGGCTTGTGTAAGACACAGTTGATTGCTCAAATAATAATTTTTCTGCCTCCACTGTTCAACATCGAATGGCAAATTGTCCCTTTTTGGGGAAAGTGGGCAGTGTTGTGTCTTGAACCCAGGGCCTCGTATGTGGTAGGCAAGCAAGCACTTTACCATCAAACTTTACCCTTAGCTCTCAAATGACAAATCATGACTGTTTAAAGCCATTTTAGTCCATTCTTCATTTATTCAACTTATTTTCCAAAAATGTTTTTTTGAGAACATCAAATATTGTCATAGGTGTTGGGAAAATAAAAATGAAGAAAACAGACAAAAATTCTAGTAAGGAAGGCAGAAAACAAAAAATAATTACATAAAGCATAAGTATGTCAGAAAATAATAAGATAATAAGAATGATGCAGGAAGAGATAGTGTTGAGCATGGCACCTGGAGACCACCTCAAAAAGATGGTGACATGTGAGAAAAGACCTGTGAGGTAAGAGACAGAGCCATGCTGCTATCAGGTGGAACTCCAGCTCAGAGAACATTCACTAGCCTGGATATGTGGTACGCAGCATGTCAAACATGTACTCAGAGCATCACGGGCTTAGAGGCTGCTGTGCCCAGAACAGAACAAACAAGTGGGAAATTTAAGGACATGATATCAGAGGTAAAGCAGGAAGAAGATACAGATTAGGTAGAACTACTAGAGAGGTATGGGGTTTTGATTTTTAGGAAATGCACTGGTGGTTTAAAAATAAAAGTAGTGACAAGATCTAACTTAGATTTTAAAAGAACTGTCCTAGCTATGTTAAGGATAGACTTTTAGATGTCATGGGTAGAAACAAAGAGATCAATTAGGAGACATCCTAATAATCTTAGGCTGGAAATAACTGTAACTCTGAACAGCTACTAATAACAAAAGTGGTCAGACTACATATAGTATTTTGAATTTTCTGATCAATTGGAGTGGGGATAATGGTGTGTACAAGAAAAAGGATTCAAATATGGTTTTAAAATTAACTGAGCTAAAGATGATTTCAGAATGAGCAGGTTTGGAAGATCAATAGTTTAACAGAACACATTCAGTTTCAGATGGCTATTAACCACTTTGGGAACTATTAGCATACAGATGATACACAAATCCATAAAGTTGAAAAACATTACCAAAGAATTAAGTGTAGTGCAGTCTAAGAGAGATGAATTTAGAGGCCAAGTAATGAAAGCGATACAAAAAGGAGAGTCAACAGTATATGCTAGTGATCACTTAATTGGAGGACTAGGCAACTGACTTGTGGGTAAGGGAATGAGAAGGGAGGAACTGAAAATAACAGCATGTGCAATCCTGTACACACTGTAATAAGTAATTGTTAAATAAAAGAGCTATAACTAGGATGTACCATGTTCATCAGACACTCAAAATGCTGAGGTCTACACCAGCTGGAAAGAGATTATTGTACCCCTTTGTGGTAAGTGGCAAGATAAGTGTAGCAAAGGGTACTAAGCGAGTGAGGCAGGTTTAGTTACTCTTGACTTTGAAATGCAATCAATTATAAAATGTTTTGCTCACTAGCAGTATTTTCTGATAAGTTCTTCAATTCTTTTATAAAAATAAGTTGAAAACAAGCATATTTCATAAATCTTTATGTTTTTTCTTGGTAAGACCCACAAAGGGCAGTGATCTCGGAAAACATTTGTTTTACTCATTAAGTTCATTTTTTTTCCTTGTCTCCATCTTTTTTTTTAGACTTAGGAGTACAATCATACTGATGTAACATTTTACCACAGCTATCACCAGTTTTTATTGAGAAGCATACAAGATGCCCTGTTTTAAACATTTAAGAGTTCCAAAGTCTGCTTTTTTTCTTTAGAAGAGTTATATTTCAATGTTTCATGCCAGCATGCTTTAACCTTTCATTTTAGCAGATACCATTATCTTTTTCTTCTAGAATAATTTTTGTATACCTGATTTCAATTGAGCTCCTTGACCAACAACAGAAGATAAAGTATTTACAATTTTATTATATAAGCATACATGTATCATTATAGGTTCAGACAAAATTAAAGGTGAAGTGTCCAAAGTTTAGACTAAAACCGTATTTATGTTGTTGAAGGCAAAGAAGAAATTATTTAGTCTAGAGTAATGAGTAAGTAGCAGTAAAACAAATATTTGGTTGACTGTGGAAAGCTAATGTTTTCATTACTTGTTACAAGCATAAAAGCTAAAAACAGGCTGACCAAGCACATTTTGACAGTAAATAACATATCTATTCATCAATTTTTTGGTGTATATAAAACTGTGTTCTTAATTTATGCATTTATATGTGGTGAAGGTAGAACCAATTATATTATACATATATATGTTTTTATTGCCCATTTACTTAAAACAGATTTGCAAATTATTTACTAGCATAAGATACAACATTTCCTACCCTTTTTATTTAGCATACTAAAAAACTCATTCATTACTTGTTTACACATGTAAATATGGTATGAAAGAAAGAAAAGAGAGAAAGAAAAAAAGACAGAGGAATGGAAGGAAAGATTGATTATAATTCACTGACTGCCATTTTAAGAAGTCTATAATTGGTGATATTAATTTATATGTATTAATATATCATAATAAATTTACTTATTAATACTTACTTTATCTTACAGAAAGGAAAGTAAGGCTCAGAAATGGCTCCCGCAAGATTGCTCAGTCCCCATATTAGAATGTGAAATCAGTATATGAACTCATACTCCTGATGATAGGGCAGAAGGGCAAAATAATTCACAGATATAAAACTTTTACATAAGCGATTTAATTTCACACAGAATTAAAAAGGATAAATATAAATTATTACTATGTTTATGTAGATACATGTCCAGAGAATAAAAAGAACTTGCACTGGCTATGTTTAGGTGAGAATAAAGGTAGTTTCATTTTCTTATTTTTCTTTTATGATGAAAATGTTTTATAGTAAGTATGTATTAAGTCTTAAATAATACATTTGCCTGAATAAAAAAATAAGGAAGATACTACTAGAGGACATATTTATAAATATGGAAAGAGGGGAAGACTAGAATGTGCCCTGTGGTACAGAACTGTGATTAGACTGTTAGTGTATCTCCTCACTGTGTTTACTACAAGAATCCCTAACACCCAGGACTTGATTTCTAAACATTATCTTCCATTTAGAGTAATCAGAGTTTTTTAGAAATTAGGGTGATTTCAGACTTAAAATAGTATAATATGAATCTATAACATCTTGCTAAATCAGAAAGTAAGAAAGTGCTCAAATAATAATAGGAAAAGTAAAAAGAACACAATAGTCAGTTAGAAGGGGCTCTGCACTGACCAAATTAAAAAAATAAAAATATTTATGCATCATAATAAATAATGATTAAAAACAAACTACAAGCCATGAAATAAGATTCTTTAAATTAACACTAACATAATAAGTAAATGCAGAAGAAAAGAAGGCACTTTTTTAAAACATGGAATGAAAACTATAAAAGAGATGATGGAGTTAGAAAAGCATTAGTGAATACTAAAAGTAACAGATGAAAGTTAGATAAAAATGGGATATTAACATAATCTCGAAAATGTTTTATAAAGAAATTTCCTAAACATCCTGGATTAGATCCTGAAGTGGGAAAAAGAATAGCTATAAAGAACATTATTAAAACAGACTGTGTTATTAATTTACTACGTCTGATATTAATACCCTAAAAAACTCTTGTTTATGTGCATAGAAGAAATGTACAAGGATGCTTCCTGCAAATGTTCACAGTAGGAAATAGAAGGGAAGAACCTAAAAATTTACTATAAAAACTGGAATATGCATTTAATGAATATGGTATCACTTAAACAGAATATATACTACAAATAAAACATGGATAAATATAAAAAAACATAGTAACTTACATAAAATGTAGTAAAAACAATATTTTTAATATTTATATACAAACACATATAATAAAAGGTTAAACACATGGGTAGTGAGGAAACATACCCTTCTGGGTAGTGAGCACTCTGGAGGAGTAAGAGAAGGGAAATTAGAAAGCATCCAGGGGATTTACACTATACTTGTAAAGTTGAGAATTACTTTAAAAAGTCTAAAGCTAACACAAAAAATATTAAGCTTAGATAGGTTAAAGAAAGAGATAAATTCTGATACTTTTCTGTATGTTCAAAATATTTCATAAGCAAAATTAGGAAACACTTGAAAAAATGACAATTCATCAATCTGAATAAATGTTAAAAACTTACATTTTAATATTTTTACTTTGAAATAATTCAACCCTTATGGAAAAGTTGAAAAACATGGAAAACTCATTTTAATATCCAAATTCACCAATTTTAACACTTCGCTGTGTTTTATTATTTTCTCTACCTCTGAACATAATTATTTTTTTCTTACACTGTTAATTCATAATGTAGGCTTTTTTCTTTCTTTCTTTCTTTCTTTCTTTCTTTCTTCCTTCCTTCCTTCCTTCCTTCCTTCCTTCCTTCCTTCCTTCCTTCCTTCCTTCCTTCCTTCCTTCCTTCCTTTTTCTTTCTGTACCAGCACTTGAACTCAGGACCTTGTACTTGCCAGGCAGGCACTGTGCTGCTGAACTATATACCTGGCCCTAGGCTTTTTGTTTTCTAAACGGACATTTTGAAGAACATAAAGCTTTTGAAATAAATATTCCTTAATTTGACTTTTTCTGTGGATCCCTTATATTAGAGTGAGGTTATGAGCACCTGGCCATAGCACCTTATTGAGTAATTTTGCAGCCTTCTCTGGGTGCTGTTAAGTGTACACAGCCACATGGTGTTCCTAGGTTCCCCACTGCTGATGTTAGTTAAATCAGTCAATCAACCAGTCTTTAGTATATGGAGAAAGAACGTTTATATTTCTCATGGTAACTAATAAGCACCTAGTGGGGTAGGCCCTTTAAGATCATTTTACTCTTTGTCAAACAGTCTCCCTAGATTTAGTCCCCACTGGTAATTTTAGTTCAAACCAATCTTTTCTATGAAAGTAGAAAATTTTCAACTCCACCATTCCCTTTCAGATTTATTATTTGGACTCTTACTGTAAGGAAGAGATTTCCTTTCTCTTCTAAGTATTCGTTCATTCATTTACATTATTATGGATCCCAGAATTCCTATCTCCTCCCAGTTGTTTAAATTTCTTTACTGTCCTTAATTTTTTTATTGAGACAAACTTCATATAACATAAAATTCACCATTTAAAGATATGTTACTTCAGTGCTTTTTAGCATAATTACAAGGCTGTAATTACAAGGCTGTAATTATATCACTAATTCCAGAACATTTCCATTACCCTAATAAGAAACATACCTATGACCAGAAACAGTACCAATTACTTCCCAGAATTTCTCAGGATCCAGAATCTTTCTTCTGTCTCTATGGATCTGGATCTACTTGATCTTCACATTCTATACAAATGACCCCATACAGCATATGGCCTTTTATGTTCACTTAGTATAAGGGTCTGAAGTTTTGTCCATGTTGTAGCATAAATCAATGCTTTTTGCCTTTTTATGGAAGAATAATATTTAAGCATATGGAGATAGCACATTTTTTCAGGTTGTTGTGTTCGTGTTGTTTCTGCTTTGGGGGGGTATTATAAATAATGCTGCAATGAACGTTTGAGTATATGTTTTTGTTTGGATGCTTTCTTTCAATGTCACAGAGTAGGAAATTGGCCATTTCCAGATGCTTTCTATGTTATTTTGACATGCATGCTACTATTTTTTGGAACATTTCTCATTTTCTTATAAAACAATTGCTCTTGGGAATAAACTATTTCTCCAAAGAGTTTGGGCTCCTTTCAGAAGGAAATGGTGTTAGAAACCATGATGTGGGTGGCAGATGTGCTCAATAGCATTAATTCTTTGCTTTTAGGTGTCTTCAGCAGTTGAAGATAGGAAATGTGAATATATATACATATATATGCAATAAGTTTTTGCAAATCCTCAAAATCTTTTTCTTATTTCTTACTTCACATTTTTATCTTCTTTCTCTTACAATGAGAACCCTGGCTGCCTATGACACCAACTATTCATTTACTAAAGCTTATCATATACACAGAATTGTTTTATAATTAGCATATCTATAGTACTACAAAACCAAACCTACCACAAGAAAGCTCAAGATTTGTTTACTGTTCTTTCCATACCATAGAGAATATGGTCAAAATACTATGTTCAAAATTTGAACTTACTCTTTGAAATAGAATTAGGTTTGTTGCTATATCTAATCAGTTTTAGTTTATCTTGTGGCTTTTCTGATTTAAGTTCTAAATATATAAG
The DNA here is from genome assembly GCA_004363535.1 of Dasyprocta punctata. Taxonomy (NCBI): domain Eukaryota; kingdom Metazoa; phylum Chordata; class Mammalia; order Rodentia; family Dasyproctidae; genus Dasyprocta; species Dasyprocta punctata. Next base: position 83,024 of record RJWM01001977.1, on the reverse strand, counting down.
AACATATACATTTGCAAGAGTTAAAACTACATTAAAAGATAAACCTGGAGAGTTGTCATTACTTCCCAGTCATTTCTACCTGCTCTCTTTTCCCATCCCTTTGTAAATAACCAACTTCATTGTTTCCTGGCTTATGTTTTCTATATTTCTTTCTGCAAAACTAAGTGAGGGATAAGGGAGGAGGACACATTTTTTTCCCCATTCTACCTAGCCTTCTCCTACTTACTTTCAAAGAATAAAAAATTTAAGATCTCCCCCAAAATATTTTTTCATATAGTGGTAAAGTATGACTCTTCCTGTTCTTATTTGAGACCTGTCCATTCATAATCTGCTTTCTAGTACTAGCCTTGCAACTTGGAAATCACTAAGGTCGGGGGGTTTTCTGACAACTGAAAATGAGCTGAATTATTATTAAATACTTATTTGTGTGAAATTTTAACTATTTATTTTTGCTATAGAAGAACTTATAAAATTATTTCAGAGAAGCACCTAGGATTCCTATGTTAGAAGCCAAAGGAGGGGGTGATGAGAACATCAATCAAGTTACTTCCTCAAAGGAGTATGAAGACAAAAGTCAGTGAATATTGGTGACTGTAGACTTTTATAAACAATTTCAGCAGGGTTGAGAAGTGAATGTGAATACCAGGCAATGATAAGCAGTTGTGAACAAAAAATTGAAGGTTACTCTTTTTAGAAGTAGGTTCAAGAGTGGAAAGCAGGGTTGAGAAGCAAGCACACAAAAGAAATAAGGTTAAATTATCTTTGAAATCCAGGAAGAAAGGAGTGAATGTGAGAAGCAGAGGGGAAAAATTAGTGAGTATGTAGAGATTTCTGCAAAGGAACAGGAGAAGAAAAAGTTTCTCAAGATTGTGGGGAGTGGGTGGTTAGCTGTGAAAATAACTAGGATCATGCACACATCTGTAATCCTGGCAATTCTGGGAAGTTGAGGCAAAAGAACTGAAATTTCCAATCCCGGGCAATTGAATGAGACCTTGTTGAAAAATTAAAAAATTTTAAAAAGGACTGGGGACGAAGCTCAATTTGAAGGCCCTGGATTCAATTTCCAGAGTCATGAAAAAACAAAACAAAACACAGAAAACACCCCAAACAAATCAAAACACACACAGACACAGACACACACACACATGCATGCACTCACGTGCCCCCAAAGCCTAAAAAACCAACCAACCAAACAAAACTACAGTCATCTTGTTCTGAGACAAAAGACAGAAATACGTGGTGAACAGAAACTCACTGGTTGACAGAAGTAACTAGAGGAAACTCATGTTACATGGCCTTTTAAAAAATGCAAAAATTAATACTCTGTAAAAGACAGGTATAGGAGGCAGGGTTGGTAGTAGAGATGTAAGGATGATGGAAAATGCTTGGCGGAGATAGGATATGTGGAGAACACAGTATAGAATGGACACTATAAATATGACAGTCTGTGTTGGAATTTCTTTGGCTCTGAAGCTTTAATAATAGAGAATACTACCTATATTAAAGTTGGTGATGTCAATGACAAGTGAACACTTTTGAATTTTCCCAGATTTACCAAATGATGTAACTGTTCTGGAAGTGTTGCCATCCTTCTATCATTGAACTAAAAAGTTTAATCTTTTCCATAAAGTCACAAACAACATATCAAACTCAATTGCAAATTGATTTAAAAACAACACAGTACTTGTTCAATCTGCATTAGAAATATTTATATTGTGATTATATATATATTCTATTTATGTATTAAGCCAGTGATAACTAAGGAATTATATTTCCTATTATGTGCACCTAATACAATGAACTTCAATTTAGTTTTCAATAAATATTGCTACTACACAGTAAAACTCAACATTCTTTGGGAATAGTTTTCAAGGCACTCCTCTTGATTTTTAGAACAAATCAAAGGAACTTTATTGCTCAAAACATAAAATGGTGGTTGATTCCAGATCAGAAAGAGATTAAAAAGTAAGGAAGCTAATGCTGATTAGGGTTTCTTTGGGATAACTCTGAGAAGTAGTAATATGCTTTATTTTTCCCTTCCTTTGAAATCTGACACCAATACTTCCTTTCCAACACTGTTCTTAAAACACAGAGATTTTAAAAACCAAATTTTACTTTCTAGGAACTGAAAACTAGTTGAATTACTACGACCTAACATTATATTGTGCATTTACTTCTTTTCTGACTATCCATAGTCACTCTTTCTCAGTTGGTACAGGTACTGCATCAGCTTATTCTATGATTTATCCTCAGTGCCTTAAAAAAATATAAATTATAGAACATCAAACATAGAATCCTAGTGTTCATAAGAAAATAGCAAGCCTAGTTGAAACGAGATTTTATGATTATGAGTGAAATCTGTTCTGTAGATTCCTAAGAGTTTACAGTAGTATGTTTGATTTACCAAATTATTACTAAATATGTAAGATGTACTAGGGTCAAGAGCTTATAAAATTCATTATTCAAATATTCATGTTAAAATTTTATCTTGAAGAAAATAGGTTTAAAGTTTCATAAATAATGTCTATTGAGTTGAATTTAGTTTTAATCTTTACCTTCTTTCCAACCAAGGACTACAGAATGCTTTTTAAATGCTTGTTACCTACTACCTTTTATCTTGTCCCAAAATTATATGCTGGGTCGTTATATATTTTATCTCTTTTTTAACTCAAGAAGACACTGCTATTATTCTTGGTGGTTTTAGTGTAATTTTATATTTACTCCATATGTTTATCATTTTCTATGATCCTTACTCTTTTGATTATATTTGTCTCATCATGGCTCATTTATCATGCCTGACTATGAGCTTCAGATTTGTCTTAAGGTGTAAAGGCACAAAGTTTCTCAGTTGTTCGTCTGACAGTCATTTTCTCTCAGAACATTGAAAACATTTTACCTTATTTCTTTACTTGTTGATGTTGAAAAATCAGCATTTGCTTTTCTAAAGGTAATGTATTTTCTCTCTGGCTGCTTATCAGGTCTCCGCACAGTAAATGCTCTGAGGTCTTGATACATCTAAGCTAGGCCTGTATTTATTTTTACTTATTTTCTATTAGTTTTGGGGCCTTCTTTACTTTGCATTGACTTCTTTCATTAGTTATAGAAAATTCTTAGTTACCATCTCTTCACAAATTACTTCTATTTCTTCTTTAATCTTTTGGACTTTGATTAGACATTTACTTGACTTTCCACATCTTCCATTTGTTTTGAGCCTGAGTTCTACAGAATGTTTGCAATTCTCTCAATTTACCAATCTTTTTAAATATTATCTAGTTTGCTATAAAACCTATTGAGTTTTTAATGTTCACTGTTATATTTTTTTGTAGGCAATCTCTTTTATATTAGAATATATTTATTCTATCTCTTTGCAAGTCTATCATTTCCAGAAGTACATTACATATACATATTTACCATTTAGTATCTGAATAAAATTTGGGCCTTGGTGGGTTTGATTCTGTTGTCTGATATTTCTACTAGCTTTAGCTTAGGGTGTCTGAATTTCGTGTGTGTGTGTGTGTGTGTGTGTGTGTGTGAATTCTAAACCATTCACTTTCTTCTGTAGGTTCTTTATTTTATTTTATTTATTTATTTATTTATTTATTTGAAGTACTGGGGATTGAACTCACAACCTCGCGCCCGACAGGGCTGGCACTTAAGCCACTGAGCCAAATTCCGGCCCTATTTTTTTTGAGACAGGATCGCACTATGTAGTTCAAGCTGGGCTTGCTCACGTTGTAGCCCAAGTCGGCCTCTAACTCACAATGCTCCTCCTACCTCAGCCTCTCGAGTGCTGAGTGCTGGGATTAAAGGCGTGCACCACCATGCCTGGCTACATGTCTGTAGGTTCTTTAAATCCCAGGAATGAAAGTATTGTAGGTTCTTCCTAAAAGGTTTTAAGGGCTTGTATCAGGCTTGTGTAGGGAGCACTAAGGATTCAGTATTCCAACGAAACTCTAGGCTAGAAGATTCTAAGATTACTCAAGTAAGGTCAATTTGAGCTTCAAGCTAATTGAAAGGTTGCCATGTTGCTACAGTTTCCAAAACTATTGCTCTTGCCTCTAAATACTGTGAGCCATAATTTTGGACAGGAAGTTTCCTCCAAATCCTATGCTAGGGGTGAAGTGACCCTACTTTTTAGTTGTTCTCAATGGGAGGATCAACTTAGATTCTTAGTTTTCTATGTTGTCAGAAATAAATGTTCTCTGAAACATTAACGTTCTTGTTATTCAGTGTAAAACAAAGCATTTAATCTTTGAAAAAGGATAAGTTTATAATAATATGTGCTTTAGAGAGTCTTTAAATTTGGTGATGAGTTTTTAGGAGAAATGATTCTAGCCAAAAGTAGTTGACTTTAATAAATACCAAATAATACTTTACAAAACATATATATTCAATGTTGGATCAAGTTCAAGTACTAAGTAGTCGAAAAGATCTGGACTGGAAGGTCAGGTTCCTGAGTTCTAATTCTATGATTTTGCTATGTGATGCTGAGTAAGCTCTTTAATGAGTGGGCCCTTGATTTCCTGTGCATATAATGTAGAAGGAGAGCCAGATGATCTTTTCAGGACTAATACCATGATAACTATTGCACAGATATATGCAACATAAATAGAGCACACTCAAGATCAGAATTTCCAACCTTAACACATTCCTTTAGGTTAGCCTTATCTGAACATTTTACATGTACTTCAATATAATATCCTTGACAACCTCACATTTTGATATGGTCATTTTTTCTAACAACAACAAATAAAAACAAATTATGTACATACAAAATATTCTGTGTATAAAAATAGATTCTTAGTGATTGTTTCATATTTGGAAACATTGTTAGTTCTGAGAATTTCATATTCTTTTTATATTTTGTGGCATTTTGAATTCTTTTGTGTAGGTATTAATATAATTTAGGGAGCATTTGATTTTTGAGTGAAAAAATACTAACACTCAAAAACTGCAACTGTACCATCTGCTAGGAGTTTTTGTGTGGAATTCTGAAAATATAACCAGTTAAAACTGTCAGCATATTGTATTAATCATTTATGAAAATTACTCTAATATCATGCAGATTAAACTATCGAAAGTCAGTGTTAATGCAATATATTCACAGGTTTACACTACAGAGTTGTGAAAAGAATATCTTTTTCAAATTTGATTAAGTGCTGCAAGATGTTGAAACTCAGAACTCAAATGAATTATTCTATAAGTTTGATGTCATTTTTGGCAAAACTTCAGAAAATGTCACATAAAAGAAAAACATCTTAAAATCTTGACAGCATTTGGAAAAGTTAACAACTCCATTCTCAAATGAGAATGCTAGTTATAATCGAAGTTTTAATGATGATACTAGTTCCCCTTTCAGAGAATCTAGCTACCAAAACAAAACACCACCCACAAAAATACATGTTTCTGCATATGCACACACCCCTTTTCAACTTTCTAAAGTAGACAACTCCATAATTATTTCAAATTAGGGTTCAAATATCTAATCTGGTTCAATTACTGGCAGAATTACTAGCTGCATGAGAAAGGATGAGGTGGCAGATTATAATAGCAGTTAATAATTTTTTAAAAATAATTTTTCTTTTAAATGAGAGGTATAGATAATTCTTATCACCAGTAAAGATAGTGTTCAATGTTCCACTGTATTCTAAACTCAAAAGTTGAAAACGATGGGAATTTCTTCTTAAATACATTTAGATGGCCTTTACATTTGTTATACTCTATATTTTATGATAAAAGAATTAAAGGTAAATACTTGCAAAGCAAGTGGACACTTTATGAGTTATTGGTCAACTGCAATAAAAATATTTTTTAAAAGCTTGTTATAAAAAATATAATTATATAATGGGAGAAAATACACATGTGTTTCTATCATGAAGGTACAGTCCTGAAAAATAATACCACAATGTTAACCATGATTATTTTTGACAAAAGTACTATGGGATAATCTTTCTTTTTTGTCCTTTATGCTTTTCTACATTTCTGGTACCTCACAAAGGATATGTTACTTCAAATTTTTTGTCATTTATGCGTTGAAATATTCACTCATTTCCTCCTCATGTTTTTATCTTGCAAAATATCAATGCTTTTGAAAATGGAAAAGGAAAGCACAGTGGATACCCATATACTTTTTACTTAGCTTCACCAGTGGCTAATGTTTTGCCATAGTTTTGTGATCTACTGTACTCTTTATTCTTTTTTTCTCTCCAAAACATTTAAAAGTAAGTTGCAAATATATAAAACATCACTCCAGTATAGTTCAGGATGTCTCCTAAAAGTATAACCACAAAAAATATTTCACTAAAAAATTTCACATTGACACTATAGTATTATTTACTATGCAGTTCTTATTCAAATTTCCCTAGTTGCCCTCCAAAAGAAGCCTCTCTATGTGTTAAAGTAAAATAAAAATAGAAGAAAAAAATGTTAAAACAGAAACACTTAACTTTCTAGAAGATAACAAGCCACAGGGGTAGGCAAGAACTTTCTGAAGAGAACCCTGATTGCACAGGAAATAGTACTGAGAATCAACAAATGAGATTATATGAAATGTTTCTGTATAGCAAAAGATGACCTACAAAATGGAAAAAAATTTCTCCAGCTCTTCCTCAGACAAAGGTCTAATATCTAGACTATATAAAGAACTAAAAAGAAATTAGACCCCCAAAAGAAAGACCTGATCAAAAAATGAACAAGTGAAATGAATAGACATTTCACAGAAGAAGTATAAATGGCCAATAAATACATGAAGTATGGTCAAGACTGCTGGCCACCAGAGAAATGCAAATTAAAATAATAATGAGATTTCACCCTACCCCAATAAGAATGGTCATGAAGCAGTGGGGAAAAAGGAACCCTTGGACATTGCTGGTGGGAAAGTAAACCAGTACAACCACAATGGAAATCATCATGGAGGTTCTTCAAGATACTAAAACTAGAAATTCCATTTGATTCAGCTATTCCCCTTCTAGGCATTCTCCCAAAATAGTTAAAGACATCATATTACAGTCATACATGCATAGCCATGTTTATAGTAGTACAATTCATAATAGCTAAATCTTGGAAGCAGTCTATATGTCTATCAACAAAGGAATGGATAAAGAAAACGTGGTATTTACACACATTGAAGTACTACTTTGCCATAAAGAAAGATAAATTTGAGTCATTTGTAGGAAAATGGATGTTCCTTAAGACCATAATACTAAGTGAAATAAATCAAACACACAAGGTTAAATATAACATGGTTTATCTTATATGAGAAAAACAAAATATGAATAAAGAGCAAAATAAAAGGTAGATAATAAAGTAGGGAGCTAGCTCTTTCTTAAATGGGAAGGGGATGAAGAGATGGAGGAATGTGGGGAAGAGGAGAGCAAAAAGGGAAGAAAAAAGAAATTAAAATGTGCTATTCACATGTATCAACTCCCCACAAGGAATGCAAACATTATGTACTGCAAACATGGACAAATAAAAAATAAAAAAAGGAAATGAACAGTATGCAATCACTGTTTTTACTTTCTTTAAAGACAATAGTAGCTCTCTTAAAGAGAATAGTAAGATTTGCTAATGATAACTAGTGAAAAAATTTGAGATGGATTGTCTAAGAAGAGCTAAATACTGTATGAACTCTTAAAGAAGTTAATTTTTTATTCACTTTAACAAAAGATTAAATTTTTGACATAAACATACCTGTACAAGTGTCTTTACATAGACCTTTAAAAACTGCATTTAAAGAAATTATCAAAAAAGACACATTGTTAAGTATACAGTATGTGTTCTAGCACATCAAGGTCATAGCATGTTCAATAAAATTTCACCTGAGAGATGGATTATCCTAGCTACACATGAAACTTTACTTTTCTAGGACTTCTAGAAACTACTTTCTAGGATATTCCACAAAATTGAGTATTTCAGGTAAGGGAATCTTACCATTAATCATTTAAAACAATTTTTTTTTTTTTTTACCAATTAGGTTAGAATTATTGCCCACTTTTTACCTCATTAAAGAACAATAAATAGCATTTAATCTTTTCTTTGTAATCAGGATCATACTAAGGATAATCATTAACTTTATTCTTTAAAAATACACATTCTCAGAGCAAAATCTATAGTAAATATTTGATTACTGTGTTCTTGTGTGCCCTGCTCTCATATCAAGTGGTTGCCTATCACCTCTTGCTGCTTTTAGAATGAACATCTCTAGCCTGCTTTTCACTCTCCCTTCAGAAAACACTTTTTTTCCCTTTGTATCTTAACAAAACAGTAGGCTAGAAAGATTATCAGCCTCTGCTTTGACTTTTCTTTTAAGACAAATATTGAGAGACAGTTCCCATACAATAAAATCCATGATCTTAGAGCATGCTTGCTTCCATTTTTATTATTTTTAATATGTTTTAAACTTAGAAAAACAGATAATCAAATTCTTAACATTGTGCCCAAAGTAAGAAGCTGAAAATGACTGAGGGCCTGAAAGGTTCTCTTTCTAGGAATGAAGTACAAACATTCTTTCACTTTTTCTATACAAATAAAGTAAAAATTAGCAACTGATTAAGAAAGAGTAGACTGTAGGAAAAAATAAGTCTTGGTACTTTTGGCCTCCAGAAAAAAAATGATGATTCAGGAGTACCTGAAGAATGTGAACTGCTTTGAGGAAAAGGACCAGCTTGCTCAATGAGAAGAGCTGATTCCATGTGGCAATAGGCATAACACAGAGCTAACATTCCAAGAGGGTTTCTGTTTCTTATAAAAACCAAGATTAATCTAGTTTAACACTATATATTAGATAGATAAAACTTTATGCTTTCACAACCTATCAAGTTTGAGGGGCTCTCGTCTGACTTAAAAAAGGTAGTCTGAAGAAACTTGAAAAGGTTCAGTGCAATTTGAGAAGTACTAAGCACCTCAGGGATGTGTTTCATGAAAAGGCTTTAAAATTCTTTCTTGATTTACAAGCTCAGATTGCACTTCTCTAATTTCTTGCACTAGCCATAGAGTAGGCATTGTCTGCTTAGAACTTTGAAAAGAGTAGCTGACACTTTACCTCCCTAAAGCTGATTAGAGAATATGTCCAAACCCGTATCCCTATGTGACTATGTTCAGTTTCTTATTGGTTTTAATATGGTGAAACTTAAAAAAACCTGGGAAGGACTTGGAGACATAATTTAATGAAAAAGATTATATAGTTTATTAAAGAACTCAATAGAGTCAACATAGGAAACCAACTTTATTTCCAATTATCAATCTTATTCAGAATTTATTACCACCCACAACGATCCTGGGCAAAATCCTGGATGATTTACAGTGAAACTAAAGAGACTCCAAGGCTGTAAACAGGATTAGCCTGCAGTGTATGTCTTTTGATATTGCTGGTATCTAAAGTAAAACATCATATTCCTTTTTGACCTAAATTGGGATGTGAGAGCCTATTGCAGATTCTATACCTAACTAAAAAAAGTAGCTGTTTTGAATTTTATAAAGTCATATATCAAGCTGTTATAAAATTTAATTATATGACTATATTAATAGTTTTATTCCTTGATGTTTTACTTCTTTCATTTACTGAAACATTTATTCCTTCATACATTATCCAAAGTCTTTAAAAAGCAAATAGATGACACAGCAAAATTATGAAGTTATATTTCAATATGTGCTTTTTCCTAAGAAGTATATTTATAGGTATCAACTGACAACATCCTTGTTATACAAGAAATAGTAGATCCTATTTATCATTAAATTTATATATGTAGAACAGATGGGTCCAGATTTTAAAGTAACTTGCTTAATGTGAAAGAACAGATTGTTAAGTAGAATTATGACTAGAATATAAGTCCTTAATTGTTTATTCAAATCTGGCTAAGGATCTGGCCCAGTAAACTGGGTAAAGATTATAAAACCAATGGAATATTAATCCCTTGATCAAAGGTGATTTCCTCAGATGTAGAATCCCTGAGGAATGTATCATGCCTATTAGAAAACTTGGCTTAATGGAAGACCTCCATTCATTTAAAGAGTTCAAAATTGGGTATTTTAATGCAGAGGCATTAAAACCCAAGGCTTTCTTGTTCTTATAAATTTCTTTCCAAATGCTTTTAATCCAAGCATAATACACTAAATTCTAAAATGAAGTGGCAATAATCGACAAGTGTTAAGACTTGCCAGATAGATTAATAAAACTAGGAAATAATATCAGTGTAAGTTTTACTTATTAAGAATGTGATTTTATTATGTCTGATGGTACGGGCAGCTATTTCGAAGAAAACAAGAGACATTATGAAATTTTGGGGTTTTTTTGGTACCGGGGATCAAACTCACAACCTCGTGCCTGCCAGGCAGATTCTTACGCCACTGAGCTAAATCCCCAGCCCACAAGCAACGTTATGATAGCCATTGTTGATTTTCTATTACTTTGTTTTGAAGTCCTGTATCACTTTCATTGTTCTGTTCTGATTAGCTTTATTCTATTTTATTTTGTTTGGTTTTATTCTCTTTAAAATAAAAAATAGAAAAAAAGAACGTACTTAAGTTCACACCCATACTCCTTGTAACAAAGAATATCACTATACAACTATAAAAAACAGGAAAAGAAAGCTTGTTTTGAGATTTTAATTATCATATTTACATATGACCATATTGATTACAGGCTTTAACTATGACAAACAATACTAAATTTGTTAATAAAAATACTAACATTCATACTTTCAGTTTGGAGGATTTGGATAGGAAACAAAAAAGAGCAAGGATTATATATATTTAAAAATTTAGAATTATGAGGTCTTTTATATAGTAGTATAGAGGTATTAAAATGTTCCTCATTACTTAATTTACTTCTTACAAGAAGCCTGAGGGATGCAGAAGATACTTTTATTTCTGGATTTATGATAAAAAAAATGGAGTCATCATGGCTTAAATAACTTCACTGCAAGTAAAAGTAATTGAGAGAGTTAATTCTTCCTTATTTATTTTTAAAGAAGACACAATATTAAAAAAATTCATAATAATTATTAGTGTTACATATAACAAGCCCCTAGCATTACCATCAGAATTACTATAAAGATAAAAAATTTAATTTTTTTTTCTAGTCCCTTTCTACTAATAGGTGTAGCATAGGTATCACCTGGTGCCCACAGATGATGGGTCTGTATTACACAATTTGCTACTCCAAATTATCCAAAAAGCTTTAAGAATACCATCTGCTTCTAAGTTTACTGGCAAATTAAACTACTAGATATAGCATAAAAGACCAATTAAACAGTGTTTGCCAAAATACTCAGATTATTTAGTCTTAGACTAAAATAAAATGCTTTATAAAAGCCAGATATGTAGCCATTTAGCCCAATCAAGAAATCTTTTGTAAATAGATCCGTGAGAGTATTCAGTTCAACTGATGCATGAAGTTACAGAGCCAAGGTCAAATAACACTTTCCAACTTCTTTTCATGTGAAGATCTTACTATACAAATACACATGAGACCTTCTGGATGTGTTCCCAGAGTTCACGTAGTTCTAACCTTTGAATATCTGTCAACTGGGAACACAGGTTAAATCCTGAAATACGATGAAAGATTCTTAAAAGAGTCTTTATTTCTATAATATTATATTGTGAGGTTGCTCATGGTATCATTTATAGTCACAGGGAAAGAAGTACCACCAGATTTACAAACTGCATGGCAACATTTGGTTTTCAAATATAAGGTAGTGTTACTGAAATTCACAAATCTTTCATTATGAACAATTTTCTACCATAGTATCAGTAGTTCTTGCCAATTTGAAAAGATCAAAGTAAGTTTAGAGGAAAAATATGATTGGCAGAAAAAGACAATCTGTAATGTGTATCCTAAATAGGTTCCAAGGAAGAATTTGGTTAAGCTTTCTAACAAGATAGTGATAACAAAACATGGCTCCTAACAGCACCCTAAAAATACCAGAATCAAAATAAAATGGTTCATTTAGTGTACAGATCTTGGATTCTAAGCACAGTACTCAAACAAAAGGAATCAGAGTTCTGTGGAGAAGTACTTGATTCCTTGTCAAGAGACAGCAAAATGTAAGACTGCGCTGTGATACCTGAAAGCAAGAATGTTCTCACAGGGGCTGGGGGGTGGGGCAAGTTAAAAAGAAACGAGCTCTCTTGAAAGAGTTGGCCATGGCCAAAGCTGGAAAAATCTGAACAAAATAAAAGGTAATTTAAGATTATAACACATGAATAATAGAAATATCCACAAACCCTTACTGAAATAAATAAAGAATAGAAGAGAATGCTCTTTCTCACAGAAGAATTCCAAGCAGTAAAAACAGTAAGAATCAAGGAAGAAATAATGTCACCAGTAGAAGACCACAGCAAATAATGGTGCCTACCATTACCAATGGATGCTAAAATTAGTGAGGAATAGTTCAAAGAGAATAGGATATTTGTATATCTAAAAGTGTCTGACCCTGAATACTTCCAAATCTCAAAGGAAGAAAGAGTATGTATAGTATAACAAGACAGACACCCTTTAACCAACTAAACAGTATCACCAGTAATAAGACAATAGCCATGTTAGACCTGACATAATGTGCTGATAAGAGGCATTGTTGTCAAGGTAATTTCGCCAAAAAAAAAAAAAAAAATGCATAACCTTTGTCAAGTCATGAGAAACTCAACTTGTGAGACATTCCACAAAATACCTAACAAGGACTCTTCAAAGTATAAAGGTAATGAAAGACAAGGAAAGACAGAAATAGTCACAGATCAGGGACACTAAAGAGACGTGATAATTAAACATAATATAGAACCCCGTATAGCAAGATAGAAGAGAAAAAAGGGTAATGGGGGAAAATGATGAAATTCTAATAAGGTCTATAGTTAGTAAACAGTATTGTACCAACACTAATTGCTTGGTTTTGATCATTGTACCTTGGTTATAAAAAATCTTGATGTTAAACATATACAGGACATCAGAATTATTCTTTGCAACTGCTGCCTAAATCTAAAATTATTTCCAAAATAAAATAATAAAAGTAAATAAAATGGTCCATTATGAGATTAGAAAACAAAGTGAAAGCAATCAAATGATCCTATTTTTTGGAAGTCAGTTTTGTTATTCAGATTCATGTCAAATTCAGAAAAATAATTATTAATATAACTGGCTTTCTAATGATAACATAAATTTTTGTTGTTGTTGGTTTTTGTTTTTGAGACAGGGTCTCACTATGTGGTTCAGGGTGGCCTTGAACTCACTGTTTAGTCCAGGCTGGCTTTGAATTTATGGTAATCCTCCTGCCTTGGCCTCTCAAGTGCTAGGACCATAGGAATGAGCCACCACACCTGGCCACATAAAAAATTCTTTAACATGGTTGGCCAACTTTCATTATGTAGATTAAAAAACGCTCTGATAGAATCTTCTCTTTTGTGTTAAGAAATCAGTCAGTCTTTTAAGACTCAAACCTTTCTCTACCTATTTATATTTTAATATTTCAAAGGCAGATAAACACAGTTTATGTTTAATCTAGGCCTTCACTGTACAGTACTATTACAGTAATTATCAATTGCATTTCTTCTGCTTCTACTAGATCATGAAATACAGAGATAAGAGCTATTTATTTATTGCTAATTAATACATTTAGTCAGGTAAATAATACTTGAGACATGGGGATATTCATAATTAGCTAAAAAATTAATAAAAGACCTTAAGTAAAAGACCTATTTTTGTGAATGGAATGATTCATGTATTTAACATACTTTTAGTTATAAGAAAAAACTCGGGGAAAATTATGTATAAATTTAGAAATAAAATAATTCTCACTTCTTTCAAATCTCATAATACAGTATGTTTCTACTCTGGGTTATATTTTATACAGGACATGATCTAGCCATTAATACATTTATTCTTTCTTTTAAATTCAGTTCCTGATTTGTACCATTATGAGTAAGTCAACTTTCTAGCAATTACTTTCATTCAAATATATATTTCATTGATTTTCAATTATTCATTAAGTACCTAGCTTTACTAAAATAGTCATTGGGGATATAGCACATATAACCTAAGAATGATAATTTAAAATAATAATCTACAAATTACAATTCTTTAAATAGTTGTATCATTTTGCTTGTGCTACTTAAAGCAATAATAGTATATTGGCCAAATATTACATTGCTATTATGTATCAGAAAATGTGTTCTGTAAGAATAGATGCTGAATATTTTTTAATGTATCTCAGTGACTGTCACAGAATCTAGCAGACAAAAATACTTCAAGCTTGCCAGAAGTATGAGGATACAGAAGATATATGTACAAAGCAAATTTGTTAAGTCCAATGTAGCATATATTATCAGACATAAATGAATATAATTTTCAATTATGTTAAATTGTAATATATTATTATAAAAAGAGAACAGATCAAAGGGTTCCAAGTTGAAATTTTGGAAAGTGAACACTACACGGTCTATAGTCAATCTTAAAATTAAAAACTTCTAGTGAGATGAAATAGCTTTTACTGGAAACTATTTTAGCTTAATAAAAATCACAGTGAGAATGTAATCACCGTGTATTGTAAACATACACAAATAAAAGTAAAATTAAAAATTAAAAGAATTGCAGTGAATCACAAAATATATTTAACATATATAAATGGCAAGATGAATTTTATTAATATTTTTGATTTTCTATGTTTTAACATGAGTTAAAAAAAACAAAAATAAGGGCAGGTGTTTAATACTATTCAAAACAACACAAAAATATTTACACAAGTCTCAAACATAGATCACAAATACTTTTATATGTTGTAAAGAGTATGCAATATTTAAAAAAAAGAGAACGTTCCAATTTTGTGTACTTTTAATCCAGTTATGTTATAAGCTATGACATTAGGTTTTGCCTGATTTTAAGTACTCTGTTATTTTCCATTAAGCCTACTTAAGAGCAATAGTTAATCATGTTTGCATTGAACTTATTTCTCAGAAGAATGCCCTGCTTGGAAATTTATTTTGCTAGCTGTCCCAAGCAAGTTTGAAAAAGACAAAAACAGATAAAAAACTCAAGGATTGAGGAGACAAGAAGGAAAAGAGAAGGAGACAGGAGAGATGGGGTGAAGAAATAGAGAAGGAGTATTACGAGAAAACGTAAGCCTGAAAAATACCCTTACCTTCATTTCTTTTCTCTGCATTTGCTGCATTCTCTAATTTTTTTTGTTTTGCTGCTAAGAGTTCCCGCTTCAATTGTCTTGCTTCTTTTCTGAGCTCTTCACTATAAAGCAAGAAATAGTTATATAAGTATATAACACACTGACAGTAAAAGTTGTTTAGCAAAGAATTACTGACTTTCAGGCACAATCAATCTAAGAAAAATAAAGTAAATAATATAACTCATCTTGTTTCAGTGTACAAGTATTTGTGTTATGGAAACACAGCTAAAGGATATTTTAAAAGTTGTAATTTTTCACAGTAGTAGTATGAGTTACTATAAAAATTGCCCCTTTCAAGTATAGCAAACATAAGAAGTGATAAATAACCCACTGCTTCCTTAATTCAGTACAAACTTAATATCAGGTTTTAATTAATAGTTAATGGGGATCTGGAGTGAACACAGAAATTTTAAGGTAAGTACTATTTATTAAATCTGGATATACAAAACACTGAACTCAAAACTTGTTGAATGCCCAAAGTGGCACAATTAATTACCATTTATTAAGCAATTACTATATGGTAGGTACACTACTAAAATTTGTAAAACTCATTTGCTTATTCAAGCTTGCTTTGAACTCATCTAATACCATAATTTGGCATATAATTTTCACTTCTGTGGAACATATCAGGTCAAGATACTCTTTTTTTTTTTTTTTTTTTTTTTTTGTGGCACTGGGGATTGAACGCACAACCTCGCACCTGCCAGACAGGGGCTTAAGGCACTGAGCCAAACTCCGGGCCCTACTGTTTTGAGGCAGGGCCGCACTATGTAGCTCAGGCTGGCCTTGCACTCTTGCTGTAGCCCAAGCTGGCCTCGAACTCACAATGTGCCTCCTACCTCAGCCTCCTGAGTGTTGGGACTAAAGGCGTGCACCACCATGCCTGGCTTAGATCAAGATATTCTGATGATTAATATACTGAATCACGTGTTAAAGGCAAAAATGAGACATCAATGTTGATTTTACGTAAGTGACTTTTTAGGGTAAGAGATTTAAATTAATTTCTTAGAAAAAATTATTAAGTACTCTTGTCATGAAGACTGCTATGGTTTAGATATGGTTTCAGTGCCCCCAGCACTATACCCTCAAGGTTCATGTATTGGAAGCTTAGTCCCCAGGATGTGGTATTGGGAAATGATAGAATCTTTAAGAGATGGTGCCTGGTGGGAGGTCCTTAAGTCAACTGGAGGGTATGACCTTGGAAGGGACTGTGGTATCTCAGTCTCTCCCTAGCTTCCTGTTTCAAGATGTAATCTCTCCCTCTTCTGTACTCCTAACCATGGTCAACAGCCATGAGGTGACATAGTCAAGGTGGAGGAAACAGTTTGCCAGTCCTGCTTATGATGTTTGGATTTTAGCATCCAACACTTTGAGTTGATTTCTCTGTCTCTGTCTCTCTCTGTTAACTTATCTCAGCTGTTTCACTATAGTAACAAACAACTGACTAATTCACAAGCAAAGCCTCCAGGTCACTTTTGAATAGTCAAAGCTATGCATATTTTATCTTTGTTAAGTAAACTTTTCTATTCCTTTTGTTTGAAAGTTAGACTTGATCCAAGATACTTAGAGAAGACTAAATGCTCAAGCAGGTGCCCCATCTTGGAAATGATCTCCAAAGTTATCCAAGCCAAGGTGTTTAGTGGAATCTTAAATCTTGATGGTTCCATACTGATAGTTCCATACTTTAGTGTTTCCTCCTGATCCTGAATTCCATACCTTTTTTTTAGCATTCATTGTGTGGTATTATATTTACCAAATTGATAGGCTTTACAATGTGAGTGATTCAGTTCTTTCTTTCTTTCTTTCTTTTTGATTCAGTTCTTTCTGTCCACATCAGATATATATAGCCACATTTTATATCTGGTTGCCCTCTAAGATACGTTGAATTCTGAAAGTACTCCCTCTGATCACAATCTATTACCTTTTTGCTTTTTCAGTCTTTCATTCCTACTGAACTTGCACACACTTAAAATTATGAAAATCAACTCCTTAACTGTAGTTCATGGTCCACAAGTCCTATTGGAATCCTCATTGGCCTTACCTCCATTCTAGATGCTATTATGGTTAACCATTTCATTAATATCCTCATTAGCATTCTTAATTTCTGATTTGTTTTACCCTATGGATACATCATAATAACTTAAAAGAAACTGTGGATATGGTTTATGTGTCATTCCCCTACCCCCACCCCAACACAGGACTTGTTCCAGGAGACAAGGCTCCATAGAAAAGGGTAACTTTATATGTGAGACATTGCCTGGGGATTTGCCCTTGTAACAAGTTCCCTGATGATTCCAGTATTCTTTCTGCTTAGCAGTTTAGTATGGAAAGTATCTTCTCTCTTTTACACAATTTCAAGCACTCCTACTTCACTGATCCTTTTATTCAGCAAACAAACATGCTTAAATTTCCCGGGACTCTGCTTGAATCAAGTGATTATTATCATCACAAATGGATTCCATTCTTGAAAGAATGGTTTATATATATACAGTCTACTTCATAATCTCTTGCAATCTATCCCTCTTACACTACCAAAACTGCTTCTCTATCAACCAGATTAATGGCCTTTTCTCGGTTCTCTTCAGCCTATAATTCACAGATGTTAACTATTTCTACTTTTCTGAAATTCTATCCTAATCAGAATTATATAGTGCTTTGAAGTAATGATTTTCCAATTATTTTTCTCCTGGTTACTCTTTCTCCTCCAATCTTAAAATTGTTGACATTTTTTCACCTCTCTAACCTGTATACTGCCACTTTTGTCTAATTTTACAACATGAACTGTCACTCCTTATATGATTTCTAAATTTAGGTGTTTCGCTTTGATTTTGGCCCTGTATTTCTAACTATCTGTTATAAATCTCCAAATAGATTAGTGCTATCCAACAGAAATATAAAGACATATAAGCAGTTTGAAGTTTCATAGCAGCTACATTTAAAAAAAAAGCAAAAAGAAAAGCTTATATACAAAATACTATTTCAATATGAAATAATATAAAAATATTAATGTGATTATTTTACATTTGTTTTGTACTAAGCCTTCAAAATCTGGTATATCTTACTTACAGCACACATTAATTCAGATCAGTCACATTTCAAGAATTCTGATCTAAGCTGGGTGTGGTGGCACACGCCTTTAATCCCAGCACTCAGGAGGCTGAGGTAGGAGGAGCGTTGTGAGTTCGAGGCCGGCTTGGACTACAATGCAAGTGCAAGGCTGGCCTGAGCTACACAGTGCCACTCTAACTCAAAAAACCAGGGCTGGGAGTTTGGCTCAGTGACTTAAGCGCCTGTCTGACAGGTGCGAGGTTGTGCGTTCAATCCCCAATGCCACAAAAAAAAAAAAAAAAAAAAAAAAAAAAAAAAAAAAAAAAAAAAAAAAAAAAAAAAAAAAAAAAAAAAAAAAAAAAAAAAAAAAAAAAAAAAAAAAAAAAAAAAAAAAGAAAAGATAAAGAATTCTGATCTAGACAGACAACAGGTCAGGGGTCTCAACATAATTACAAACTTTCTATTTCCAAACCTGAAAGCATGTCCTTCTTGCTCAACTCTATTCCTTTTCCTAAAGCAAATCTACTTGATTGTGGAACCATCATTTTTTTAATAAACCAGACTTTAAATGTCTCCCTTTCATTGAATTAGCATTGGAGTACATTTTCCAATCTCACTCACATATAACAAGTCTTCTTCACACTCATCAGTAAGCTAAGTTTAGGCTCTTATTATGTCTATCTCAGGCAAATGCAATGACTTCCTATTTTTTAAATTTGTATGACTAAATCTCAAAATTGGTCACTATGAAGAAAAGCAGAGTTTTTTAGTCCCTTTCCAGGAAACAACCACATCTTTGCTCCATTCACTAAACATGCCAATCTTTTTTTATGCTACTTTTCACATTTTTAATTTGGTAATTCAGTAATTCAGATGTCTTTGAAGGAGATGTTACTTTGCAAGATAAAAAGGAAATGTTTCATTTTTAGGCTGAAAAAAAGTTATGAAAATAATTTGAAGTGCATAAAAAATGAGTAAAGTTTACATTGGTAAACTTGGGGCCTATATAGATAGAGCAGAGGAGAACTTGGTTGATGAAAAGAGCAGCATTACAAAGAAACCAAATCTGTACTTTATATCAAGACAACAGGAAAAATGGCTTGAGGGTATGTTAGGAAAAAAGCAAGATCTTTCCTTTTGCCCTGTAACAGTGGAAGACTTTGCTTTGAGAAAAAGTCCCAGGACACTCTGTTGGAGATGGGCCACCCTGGGATTCAGTTCACCACGCCCAGTTATTCAGGGATTCAAAGCCTGGACCACCAGCATGATACAAAAGGACCCAGCTACTACTCCAGCTAGTGGCAGACCTTGGCATCATTCATGTGGTGCATGCAGAATGCAAGAATAGTGGAGTCAGGGAGGCTTGCATCTGGATTTCAGAAGGCCTGTAATCCAGGCTGTGTACACCTGAGGGGCAGAATGTAAAGTTGTGAGAGTAAAGTAAAAAATGAAGTGGAAAACTGAAGAAGCTGGAGACGTCAGGAACATGGAACAACTGCGTAGGAAAGCTGTGAGGAGTGAGCAAAGCCCACCTAGAGAGAAGCCAAGAGGGCTACAACCACAGGCCATGGAGGTAGGGCCAGCTAAGACCTTCGGAGTTCAAATCTCACAACAGCTTGCCATGGGTGCTGGACATGGAACTATTCATCATGAACAATGATGAATAAAAACTCAAAAAAGACAAAGTCAGAAAGAGAAGGGTAGATCTAGTCAGATTATTAATGACTGTTTCATGAATTTTTAAGTTATAAAGAATTTGCAATGGTCAAAATCTTTCAGACTATTCAAAAAACACCATTTGCTAGTACTTGTGGAATCTACAACTCTTGGAATAATGTGCAATTTTTAAAATTAATTTTTAGGTCACAATCTAATTTTAGGTTTCCCAATCTTATATTCTCTGGAATATAATCCTATTCACTGGCACTAGAATAAGTTAAACCTGTTAGGATGACAATGAAAATTATGAGGTTGGAGTATATGTCATCACTTGCTTTAGAGTCAGAGAGTACCTACTTCACTCCATCAAAACCTAGTTTCTCCATGAGTGATAAGGGGCTTTTATAAATTGTTATTAACTCTAAGATAATTGTTTTTTCCTAAAAGGTATGTTTCTAATTTTAATTTTAATACAGCTTTTATATATCACCATTAACCATTAGATAATTCTGCCCTAATGGAAAAAAAGATTTCCTCTTATAAAAATAATACTAGCAGACTATAAATTATAGTAGCCTTTACAAATTTAGTAATGCAAAGAAATTGCTAATTTACTAGAAAATTTGTAATATTTGTATGGTACCATTGTAGGGTATAGGCACAGAAATCAAGGTGAATAAGAAGAAAAGGGAACATAATCTTGATTCTTAAACCTCTTCCACTTAATATTTTCAATTATCTCTGATATAAGAATTTTATAGGTAAGAAGGCTGAGGCTAACAGGCTTTGCCTGAAGTCAGGCAGTCAGTAACTGATAGTGCTAGAAAATAAAAATGGAACTCTCTAAATGCTAAGTCTATACTTTTTCCATGACTACACTGACACCTGGACAAACTCTTCAAGGAGCTTAAATTCTAAGGAAAGACACAAAACATGTATATCAATAATAAAAATAGTACATAATAAATAGTAGTAACTGCCATGACAAAGAAATGACTGAAGCATTCTGAAGTTCAGTGAAAGAAAGATTAGTGAGGGCTCAATAAGAGGACTTCACAGAGGAGGCATTTGAACACAGCCTTGAAAAATGGGTGAGAATTAGCAATGTGGAGACAAGGATGAAGAGGAATCCAAACAGTATGCCTGAAACTAGACAGGAAGATGGAAAAACACAAGATGTATGCTAAAAGGTATTTGGCTATAGCATAAAATAATTGAAGGGGGAGGAATGTGTGATTAATAACAAAAGACAGAGCTGTGAAAAGAAGCTGGGATAACATTTAAATGTAAGTAGTCAAAATGAGAATATTTTCTTTCAGTTTTTGTATACCCTTAAGCTTCCATTTTTTAAACAATCAATTTACCAACTGCTCTTATTATCTTCATTTCAGCCATTATCCATTCATTTTTAGTATCTCACAAGCAATCCATGCACCACTTAAATTGTTCCCTCAAAAGCAGTTTATGACCTCCTAATCCCTTCAGAAGAATCAGATCCTGCTGTCCACTTTCCCTCTCTGCCTTTCTCCTATCCCAGACATATTCTCTCATCTCTGAAATTCTTTCTGTTTATATTAGCTTTACTCTTCTGCCTTAATACCTGCTCTCAGTATCCACTCTTAACCCCTTTTCACTCCCTTCTTTAGAAATTTTAAGTACACTGAGAACTTCAAGCCCCTCTAGGTTAACGCTGATACCCTATAACATTGAGATCCTTCGCATGAATCTCTTAACACATTTCCAGTCGTAAGCTTAAGTTCACATTCCTACTGCCAGATAAACACTTCCATTAGACATCTCACAAATGTATCGTATTTACCATTTAAAAAAATCTGATTCACCATACTGACTCCTTAAAAACTTCCCTTTATTCTATCTTTCCTATCTCTGATAAATTCACTAGAAGGCCACTGTCATGCCCCCTTCTAGTTTCATTCACTTACTGCACCATTCCCTTTTCCTTCTCTGTCTCTTCTGTGGTCAGAGATAGCAAGCTAGTTAGGGCCATCATGACTTCACTACTGTAATGGGTTCCTACTTGGTCTATGTGCCATTGGTCTGTAACACATTTTGTTACACATACGCCAAGTCCCACAATTCTGCTTCCTTGATTGTCACAAATGCCTAAATCCTACTAAATTATGCATTAACTTCTTTATTAAGAATTTAAGTCCCTCTCATGAGTTAGCTTCAAAATACTTTTTCTTCTCAATTTTATTTCCCACATATCCTGTATGGTTACACTAAATTTCAGTCAAAACATTCTAGTCATAATTACCTTGGCAAACTTTGAGTTTCAGTACACATACCCCTTTATCCAAGCCATTTCCCTGACTTAAAATAGTGTTTTTCCCTATTTCTGTTTACTAAAATCTTCAAGTTTTAAAAAGGCTTCATGAAGAAAGTGGCTCTTGAGCAAAAGCATAGGGAAGGCTGTCAACCTCACTGTACTTCAGTTTTCTCTATGGCATATATTTAACCCGTGCAATGCAAACATTAAGGATTAATATGACTAAGCACACTATCAAGTGCTTAGAAGGCAGTGTTATTTCTATAATCAAAATATACTACAACTAGCTCACAACTGTGCAATTTATACCAACAATTTAAAGAATTAAAAAAATTAAAAACAATAATAAAATGGTACTAATTACTATACTAATGAAATCTAAGACAAACATCTATTCTTAGCATTCCAAAAGTTTAGACAAAACTATGGAGTTGGGGTGGCAATCTTGTTTATCAGAGACCTAGGTGCAACATCATTATAGGCTTGCAAGAGAGCAACTGATCTCCCTTCTTTGCCTCAGCTTTATCATTACAGAAGAATAGTCTGAATAGGAATACATACACAGAAACTTTTAAAAAGAACTATAATGTTAGTACATTTACATTTTATTAGGCTGCATCACTTTATTAAAATTGTTTGTGGAAGTCTTGTTTTATTTTTTCCCAGATGCTTTTCACATTTTCTCCAGTTTCTGTGAATGTGCCCTAAGAAAATTTTGAGTTATATCTGTTCTTTTTTTCTTATTGCATGAGAAATATTATCTTAATATGAGAGTAGTGAACTTAGGAACTGACCATCTCTTACATTTACTTTTAAAAAAACTGGTAAGAATATCAGGATCTGGGTGTTTGACATGTCTTTGAAGAGAACTTTGATCTATAAAAACAAAATTAAATGTGTGTCTTATGTAAGATAGTAAATGAATCTGCTTATTTGTTAAATAAGCTGATGGCTAAACACATGTCCATTACAGACAATTGTTTCTTGGACCATGGATATAACACTTGCAGTTGGTTTAAGTCTGCTATTTTCCAACATCTGATAAGAATTTATAACATATGGAAATGATTGAAAACCAAACAGTACACCCTTCATGGTTTCTAGTCTGTTGCTTTAATCACAAGGCTCTTCAGTCTGTAATGAAACAACAGCTTGGCCATTGATGAACTCATAAAACAACTATAATAAAAGCCCATCATAGATATTAAAGCTATAGATGTATTAGGTTTATGGTGTCTTTAGATGGAATAGAGATATAGATATAACATATCAGAAATCATCATAATATACCATAGTTACACGTGAATTTTGAAAAAAAAATTATCCAGCAAATGTCTAATGAAAGTAAATCAGGGAAATTCTACCATGTGTTCAAAGCTGTTTTATCTATTACTAGCGGCTTGGAATTAGAAAACCAAATAAATCAAACTAATCCTCAGTTTCCTCACTTTAAAATGAAAACGATTAAGGTTATTATAAAAAAGAAAGAAGATTTCATGAAAATTAGCATACCGAACATGATGCTTGGGCCAGAATATGTACCAACAGAAGTTTGATTCTATTATTATTATCATTATTATTTTTACCTCTACCACCAAATGATTATACCATTTACTAAAGCTACAAAATCAACTGGTGACAAAAAAAAGATCTGTTTAACTCAAAAGATTAACATGGTAAATCTTTCTTTTTTAAATGAATGTATAAATTTCAAAAGGTTACTGATAATTTTTTGTTTGATACATTTCTTAAATACCATCTGCTACGAATGCAAGAAATATGATATTTTAGAATATTAAAAAAACTACAAAATTCCTAGGTCCTAATCTTAGTCACAAAGCAGTTGGCACTAAATAGCCTATTTTCTTTTACTACAATATAGTTGAAAAGTTCAGGAAGACATGAGTCAACAAATTTTTTTAATGAGATAGGCTAACAGTAAGCTTAGTCTAAATGAACCTGAAAGGCATCCATCAGTTGATAAAATTTAATCTTAGAGATAATATTTATGATAGCTAAGCTTAATTTTCAACTTGTTTGGTTTGAGAACTGCTTCGGGGATTAGTAACATCCACTTTTATATATATGGTCCCTGACCTCTTTCTGCTCTGCTTCTTGGCTACCATGAACTAAGCAGCTTTGCTTGGTCCTGCCCTTCCATCATGATGTTCCTGCTTTGAAGCCAGGCAACCATGGACTTAGGCTCTTGAAAATGTGAACGAAATCAAACATTTTCATCTTTAAGATATGGGTCTTGGGTATTGTGCTCCAGAAACAGGAAAGCTGACTAATAAATTTTCTATGCATCCTTCACAATCTGTCGGTATCTAGAAAGACTACTTCCTCATCCTTAAGGATCATACAATTTAGAAAGACAATAAAGAAGAATGTATCCACTTGCATATAGCCTTTAGACTTCAATCTATCTCCTTTACATGAATGATCACATATATTTTAGAATAAAAGATTAGATGTCAGATGTAGAATGCCACCAATCTCTGTAAGATCTCTTTCAAACTTTAGAATTTTTTTAAAAATAGACTAAACAAGAGTGAATACTATATACAACAAAGAAATTTCCATGGTAACAGTAGGTGATATTGCTAGTCTGTCTAAACACTAAGTAAAACTTTCAGAATCAAAGATGTTATTTTACAACAAGAACTTAGCTTAGCCAATATTTCACAGAAGTGAAATAAATTTGCTGTGGCAGAAATTCAGTTTTTAGCCATATGTCTATTTCACAATCCAACTTTACAAATAATATTAATTCAATATGAAAATGAATGAGGTTTCCATTTCCAGTAAAGCGGCATATTAGATAACCTGAAAACTCTCTTGTGATCAAATAACTAGAAGTGCTGGATAAAGTACATTAAAAAATACCTTTAAGTGCATAGCTTAGTTCACTAAAAAGGTTATTATCCAGGGTTTGAAAAATGAGGAGAGGACTTAAAAACAGAGCAAGAGGCACTGGAATTATTATTGGAGCACTCAGAATTGCTGGTCTCAGCAATGTAGGAATGTAGGTTTTAATAATCCTAAGGAATGAACTAGGATTCTCACATATAAAGCCAGGATTATTTTACTCATGAAAAGGGTGAGACTAACACATTTACTAATAAACACAGGATGACTACAAAAAAGTTTTATGTCTTGTGTCTAAATATATAAGCAGGTTCTTAGAATAATTAATATTCTGACCGTATTTAAGGAACATTTTAAATTAAAATCAACAGTGATTTGTAGTATTCTGCTGTACTTGTTAGAATCAAAAGCAAAGGCATGCCTTCTCAATCTATATTTCATGAACTTGTGAAAAGATGAATTCTTAAAAAGTTTCCAATGGAAAGATTTTATAATATGCAAGAAAACAAGTCATCGTGAGTGAGAATCAGAACAACAAATAATCTGACAATCAAATTTCCAGGTACTAAAAAAAATTAAATGTGTTGATTATATGGAAAGAATCAAAGAGAAAATTTAAAATTGAATAAGAGACTCACAACATTAATTGGACAAAAAAAACCCAAAATAAATTGTAGAAAGGATAAATTAATACAAGAGCTAAACTTAAACTCAAGGAAAAGTTAAGTATCTGAAAAAAAAAAATCATAGCTGAAGAAAAACCAAATGACATAGGAGATATACCTGAAAACACAAAACACAAACAGAAAATGAACAAGTATGAGAATAAAAGACATGGAAGACAGGGTGAAACAACCTACAACATGTCTAAGTGGAACCACAGAAAAGGCAAATACAGAGGTTGAGGCAATATGGGATCCAGTAATATGAAAACTTTTCAGAATTGATGAATAACATTAGTCTTCAGAATAAGGAAGTTAAATGAATTGGGAGCAGGATAAATAAGAAACCCACATGTAGCTATATCACAGGCTAAATGCAGACATTAAAGACAAAGTGATCCAAAAAAACCCACCACAAATTAACTAGAATAAATCATTTAAAATTAAATTTACTGCTTTCTTTGACAAAGAAAGTAGATTAATATATTTAAGGAATAAACTAGTGATGGATTTAATGCAAAATAAATAATGTCTGTCATTATATTCATTAAAACAAGAACAAATATTGGTTGGATGCTTAGGCAAAAATTACTATGGATTAAGTCCTAATATACTGAAGATTTCTAAAACTGCTGTTTTATAACAAGGCAAAGTTAAGCTTAAGACACATTTCCAGAGAGACACTCTAGACTCAAGTCCTTAACCATATTCTGGCATTTTAATGAATGATTTATTACTTCACAAAGGTATGCTAAATTGGATGAAGGGACAAAAAACATTGTGACAAATTCATGGATATAAAAAACAGAGAGCAAATATTTTGAAAGGATTCCAAGAGTACTTGAATAGCTAATGAAGTTTAATAGTAAATAAAGGATGTATATTGAGTAAAAGCAGAAGACAAACCAACTGAGGCTACAGGATACAAGGGTGGGTCCAGGAGGGAAGAGATTGAGTAATTAGCAGTAGCAAGTGTGAAATATACTGAACCCTGCAGTTGACAAGATTCTGAGACAACATAATAAAAAAGTTATTCATTCAGAACAACTTCCAAATAACAGACACTGGGCTTAAACATTTTTGTAGGTTATTCCAAATGTCATACATACTGCTTTCTAATGGTTAATACTGTTTATAATCCTGTCCACAATGTTAGTTTATCAAGTTTACTGAAATTTCATCAGCCCTAAGCTTCTTAGTTTTTGAAGTTATGGTCAGGTTTTCTTTTTTTTTTTTTCTAATTAATAAAATTTAGTGGAACTGTATCTCAAGGCTCCTCTTTCTCTCCATCTTTCCCTTCCTTCTCTCAGTCCAATAAATGATGATACTTAGTTGCATTATCTTTCACAAATATTTTCAATACTTTATTGCTTGTTCTTGCTTTCTTGTACTTTTCTACTTTCTTTAATCATCTGTATTTCTCTTTCAACAAACTTCCCATGCACATGCTTCACATGTTTTTTGTATGTGTGTGATGCTGGGGCTCAGACTCATGGCCGTGGCTGTGCCAGACAGGTACTGCACCACCGAGTTATATCCCCACCCCCAAATGCTTTTACAATGAAATTAAAAATGATACATTATTTCCTTACTGATTTTGTCATAATTTCCTGAAAGTTTTCCCACAGTTTAAACTGTTCTGTTAATTGAGACTCATTTATGTTTTAGTACATAAAATTATGGGCTTTAAATTTTTGTCCCTTGAATATCTTTTCGTTCAATACCCAGTAGACCCCCAAAAAACCTTCTCTATAATCTTTCTCTTTTCTCTTAAAGCGAACATTAAATTCTACATTTTCTACTAGAAATGACTTTTCAAATTATAATTACATTATTGAATCAATTTGCCTGAAAGGGGAAAAGAAACCTATTTCTTTTCTTTGATTTTAAAATCCCTATGTCAGTACAACCGATCAGGTAATGTCACAGTATGCCTCGTTTTTTTTCTTTTTAATCTCAGTTTTAAGTTCTATGCTATACAAAGATATTTGTATATGGTAGCCTGTATGGGAACATCTAATTATATATTTTAAAATTTCATTAATCAAAGTTTCTCTCATTGAGTTATAACAGTAGATAATGCATTACCAAGGTAGACATGCTTTGCCAATACATTAGTAATGCTTTAAGTATTAGTCTTTATTATACGCAACCTGGGAAGCCTAGATTACTACTACTTATACTAATAATTTTTATATGCTTGTTCAGTTTTTATAATGCCTTAGAGTAATTCTAGAGATTTAAAAATATCCTATTTGGATTTTAATGGAATTACAAAAAATCTAACTTTCCAGTCATATGATATTCTTTTCCCATTTAATCATCTAAGAAAGTTTTATAATATTTTTCTATTTCATAAAGGCACACGATCGGTAGTTTTTAAAATAAGTTTTATGATTTTTGCTATTACATTGGAAACTTGTTTAGGTATATTTTCCTGCTGGTTCCTTCTGGCGTAGAGAATGTTATAGATTTTGTATAATAATCTTTTATCCCATCACTTTAATTTTAAAGTCAGTTTCTATCATTTTAAAGCTAAATATAAAATAATTTTTCTAAGTATATATACATTTACTCCACTTTCAACATATCTTTGGTTATTTTCATGTCTTTGGTTATTTTTCAATCACCATATATTCTTTTTTATGTATTATTTCATCAATAGGAACTTTAAAAACCAGGTTAATCAATAACTGTGGTAGTGAACAACTTCGTTTCTTAACTTAATACAGCTATATCTATGGGTATTATACTTTGACTTTTAGTTTAAGAAAATAACTGATTTTTAAATGAGAAGTCCTATTTAAATTTAATATCTTTAATAGAAGGAATGTAGCTTTTGTTACTTAACTTGTATATTTAAATAAATGTCATATTCCTTGTTCAATTTATTAATAGTCTATTATACTAATAGGCTTCTTTTAACAGTCTGTCCCTTATATTACAGGAATAACTTCTCTCTTAAGCTGTTTGTGTGTGTATTATAAAATTTATTCGTATAAGCATTCAGACACTTCTAGGGAGGCAAGATGAT
Organism: Dasyprocta punctata; assembly: GCA_004363535.1. Lineage (NCBI taxonomy): Eukaryota > Metazoa > Chordata > Mammalia > Rodentia > Dasyproctidae > Dasyprocta > Dasyprocta punctata. The sequence goes on along the minus strand of RJWM01001977.1, from coordinate 54,302 downwards.
ACAGACTGGATCATGTGCAATGGAAAACTGTGTTGGAGAAGATGGCACATATGGGTGCAGATGACAGTGATTCATCTGGCAGAAATTTAAAATAGTAATTTAAGGATTCTTGAGGCAACTCCTGTGATCCAATGTAAACACTAAGAAACAGTACCATGAAAAGGAGACCAACTTCTATGTGTACCAAAAGGTGTGTAGGGCAAATCAGAGGAAACCTTAAATTTGTCAAGGTAAAGTTGGACTGTTCTGTAAGATAGGCATTGATTATTATTAACGGCAAACCCTGCAAATACAAAATATGTAAGGCCAGGTGTGGTAGCACATGCCTATTATGCCAGTACTTGGGAGACCGACAGAATTGCCACAAGTTGGAAGCCAACCTGGATTGCCTAGCAAGACCTTGTCTAAAAAAACAAAACAAAACAAAACAAAACAACAACAACAATTAAAACCCAACAAAACTCACCCTTGCTCCCCCCCAAAAAACCCAAAAAACAAAACAGAATCCAAATCACGGGTCTCAGAATTCAAAATTTACATGTAATAAAGGCAAGGCAACAGACTCAAATTATGGCATGTTGAACATTGATTCCACAGACTTTATCTACTGAAGTACTTGGCCAATTTGGGCACAGTGATTTTTTTTTTTTTTAAGCACCCTAGAAGGGTTCTGCGAAAAAAATGACACCAGGGCATGTCTTTGTTCCCTAGGGGGAGGAAACTGCATAAAGGAGGATACCTGAGGTAGTGGCCCAGGCTTGTAACCCCAGAACTCTGAGAGGATAAGGCAGGAAGACTGCAAAGTCTAGCTTAGCCTAACAACTTAATGAGACACTGTCTCAATTTTTCTTTCTTTTTTTTTTTTTTTTTTTTTTTTTTTTTTTTTTTTTTTTTTTTTTTTTTTTTTTTTTTTTTTTTTTTTTTTTTTTTTTGTGGTACCTGGGGTTTGAATTCAAGGCCTTATGCATGCTATGCAAGCATGTTACCACTGAGCTACATTCCCAGCCCCTATCTCAAAATTTAAAAAAGGGCTGGGGATGTAGCTCATTGCAAATGCCTGGGTTCAATCCCTAGAATCATTGATTTTTTTTTTTTTTGGTCTCTTTGGCTATTTAAAAAATAATGCAAAACCAAACATCTCGTGGATTCTTTTGCAGTAGTATTCACAAAAGGGCGGATATGGAGAGGAGTGCAGAGGCTGACAAGTCCTGGAAAGACTTACACTTAACTGCCATGGCACAGAAGTAAGAGATGTGGAATAAGTAGCCAAACTTCATAGCACAGAGATTAGAGCACAAGCCTGCAGTCAATAGACTTAGATTCAAATTCTGGCTTTCCCAGTCTTGTAATACCGGGCATGTTACTTATCTTCCCTAATGATCTTAGGAGTCCTCAGTTCTAAAAAGAAAATAAAGTTGTTAAGCTTTAATGAGATAATGAGCTACAAAGTAGAATAGTCAGATGAAGTTATTCTTCCTCTTGAAACACAGAGTAAGCAATGATGCTGTATCTCAAGTAGAGAACAAGTAAGTGGTAGAGAAAAAATAATCCAAAGACATATAATGGAGGAAAGAAAATGAGCCTCTATTATTTACAAGGTTTTCCTTATTCATAAAAATGAATGATCAAGTATCTTAATAAACTTCAAGAATAAAGAGTACAATCTTCCAGTAATCAGGCAGTAAAAACAAGTTACTAGTAGGCAGAAAGATGGAGGAAGAAAACTGGCTTCAGGCTTTTAGATAGATAATGCAAGAAAAGAGAAAAAGTTATAATTTAAGGAGGCAAAGAAAAAGAGACTCAAGAAAATTACATCTAGTTGTCATTCAGTTATAAATACAACATACAACCTCAAACACAGAAAAATGGGCTATAAAACTGTGACACCTTCTTAAAAAGAGTATATGGTAATGAAATCATATAACTACAATATGAATTAAAGAACTCAGGTCTAAGCACTGTGATGGAGATAGTGAAAAATCAATTCATTAAATATAGAACTAAGAATACATAACTACAAACATTTACCATATAAATGCTGTGAATATCAATAATGTATAAAATAAAACAAGGGATTCAAATCAGAAAATGAAGGAAAAGTAAAGAGAATTCAAGTACACACATTTCCTCAAATTTGGGGCTAGAAGTACAATTAAATCGTACAATTAAAATTGAACCATGTAGTTAAAAAATCATTCCATTTTCAATATTTTTATAATACTTTTATGTAAAAATGGAGGGGTTACTTAAGAAATCTTAGAAAATACTTAATAAAACATAGTTTTTTAGTCTTGCATTTAGTATTTTATGCTAAATTCAACTGAAATAGCAATACAGTATTTTTCCTAAAATGCAGCATAATTCTTTTAATCAGATTACCTATTTAATCTTGGTTTTTTCCTCTATGTATATGCTGAAGAAATATCTTGAATAATGTTGTCTCACTCTTTATGTTATTGCTAGATATTTTTAGGTGTGTTGTTTTGAATTTTGTTTATTCTCTCTCTGCTATAATGCCTTAATATTTTTATAGTGAGTAGTCATAATTTTTACAAAGAAACAAAGTCATTTGGAAAAAATTTAACACAGTATCTGACACTGTGACTCAATGTGTAGCTGGTGCTAAATAAACACAGGTGTAAACTAAGGGGAAAATGAAATCAGAATCCTGGCAACTATGAGGGAAATGTAGGGGCTTGGGAAGACAAAGAATTCTGTGAGAAGAAAGATACTTAAAAATCACTGAGAAAACAGCATTAAATAAAATAATGTTTACCTGAAAAGAATGAAGTCATTTTTGTGAAGGCCGTTTTCATCTGATAACAGTAATCACTACGTAAATTAAGATTTTCTATTTCTCAGTGTTCTTGTTTTGCCACAATAGCTTTACTGACATAAAAACACTTTCTACATTATGTAAAATAATGAGTAATGTGAACAAATGATTTTAAATACAGTACATATGGTACGGATTAAATAAGGAAAAAAGTGAGGGGGAGGCTTTTCTGGCTGACCAGTTAGACTTTCATCAGTGTGGATCAGAACTATACAAAATGGTTTCTAGAGCACCGTAAGGTTTTGCACAGAGTTACACAGAGTGGTAGGTAGAGATGATCCTCTCAAATCACAGTGACTTTTCACATTTTGAGTCTAGGCACTTTGGCCTTGCCTTTCTCAGCCTGTGTAGAAGAGACAATGAAGTCTCCTTCACCTGGCAAGCCTATTTCACCCAACTCCTGAACCATCTGTGATGAGGAGAAAAGGAAGATCAGGAGCTTCTTCTGTTCAAAAACAGGGCCTAAAGCAAGTCATCCTGTTTCAGGTCTACAATCAAGTGTACCCAAGGTAGCCTTTGTGATAGTAATCGTACAATGAGGTTGATCTTGATGACATTATTATTTTGCCTTGTTTTAAAATTCTAACTCTAGGCTCTCTTTACTGGGTGAATAGGAGTTCCCCAGTCCTTTATGAAGTACTTTGCTTGCTTTTTCAGGCAGAGAAAGCCATAATATAATGGTTCTTTTGCCTACCTGACTTTGAAAACTGGCCTCTCTTACTGCCTTGTCTAATTAGCAAATTTGGACCCCTGTGGCACACATATCTGACTAAATCATGTACCATATGCTTTTGCCCTTGTAGTTCTGTGAGCTGATTGCCTTCAAGTCCCTCTTCAAACTAGAACCAAGGTAATTTTTTTAAAGTTCAAATGTGATCTCATCACTTCCTTACTATAGCACCACTTAGGTTCTTCATGGCTCAGCTCTGCTTTAGTCTCCATCTCAATTTACCCCTCACTTGTACTCTACACATTTTAAAATCTTATTGGTTCTCAGAACCTATCATAATCATTGACACCTACTCCTCATTACCTAAAATACTCCTTCCTCCCACTTTCCTTGTCCTCTTAACTCATTATCATCCTTCAGACTTTGGTTTCCATGCCACTTTCTGTACAAAGATTTTTCTGAATCCTCCATACTGGTGTATAAGCTTCTTATATTTATCTTTACTGTCACACTGTGTCATATTTTAATGATCTGTTCACCTGTTTGTAATGTCTAGTAGTCTAATAAAACTGTCCTTCACTTTTGCAATTCTAACAATTAACACAAAATTGAACACATCAGTATTTGGTACTCAATGAACATGTCAAACCGAACTAAATAGTTGGCAGTTCTAAACAGTGTTTTAGATTGCCTAGTGCTACAATTTTTCATATCACTGTAGGTTAAAAAATACTAAAAACACTAAAAATAATTGTTTTCTTAACTACTGGAAAAATAGATTAAGGCTAAATGTGTGTGCAAGTCTACTCAGCAATTCCAAGCATTCATCTAGAAGTGTTCACACACCTAAAACACCACAAAAAATGCAGAGTGCTCAATACAACATCGTTTATAATATGAAATTTCCATTTAAAATAATTAAACGTACATCATATAAATTACATAATAAAGCTGAAGTGTTATTCTATTTATTTAAAATTATGTCTTTGGATATATGGGTACATGATAATACTCAAAAATAAAGATTTGAAAGGTAGTTTATCAAAGTAAAGACAATGGTTAGTCCTATAGAATATAGTACCATGTGACTTCATGATTTTATAAACTATTAAGTCTGATTGTAAAGACAGGTCTACTTTTGGTTAGAAAAAGTTTCTTTTTTGGGGGGGAGATATTTCAAATAATTTTCTCTATACAAATTTGGTAAGTAGTATGATTCATCCTTTTACGTCCTTCTCTAAAATTAAAACAAATAATAATTAAGAAGTTAAATGTAATCCAAAAAAGATATTGTGGTGTTCACAATACCTAATGCATAACTGTGTACTAATTTAAGAATCCAATTGTTAAAACTGATTTTTAACATAATCTCACTGAATAATCTTAAATATTTTGGAGTAAATATAGTAAGTCAAGAAGAAAACAAAGGGTATGACATATTCTGTTTATTCTGTTTGTAGAACAAATGAATTTTATCATAGGGTGTATTCCAATTTATACTCTATAAAACAAAGTCCACCACTACAATGGCAGTGAAGACTTTAAACCAAGGTTTCTTAAAATTTCCACTTCAGTTTTATTTCCTATGACTCCAAATAAATAAACTGACTGTTTGAATTTGATAAAATTGAAACTCCAAATCACCTAAAATAATTTGCTAAAATTTGATATGATTCTTCAAAATTAAACAGTTTGGGAACTACAATGCTATATGCTCTCTTCTAGATATAAGAAGGCCTTTCCATAGGCCACCATACTGCTTAAGAGACTATTTTGGAGGAATACAAACCTTTACGTTTTTTTAATCTTTCCTATTCTGAGAGATATGGCTGGGTTGAAATAGGGGAGTCAGCAAGGTGTTGGTAAGGGGAGAAAAGGAACATTTTTGGAATTTTTCCAATAGGAAACAACAGAGTTCCAAGTTTAGGAAAAAAAAAAAAAAGAAAAGAAAAGAAAGAAGAAATTAAACCTTTTTTTTTCTTCTCTAGAAGATCATAAGCCATAGCAGAGGCCATCACTTTGTGCTGCCTGACTTATATAAAATCTCTCACCTATATTGTGGCTTAAAGATTTGTTCTAAATGAATCTGCAGATTGTCAGCTTCTGAAACCTCGGTTGGTATTTAGCTGAAAACAAGTTGCATCCTCAGAAGCACTAATGACTGGATCCAAGAGCTGACTCATTCCTGACTACAGGCTACTGCTGCAAAAAACACCAGTTTTTCTTTTCCATGAGGCTACAAAGCCTTAACCTTTCTGTGGATTTCCTATCTTGTTACCACCTGGCAGACAAACAGGACCAAAACACTTGGTTGAACTGAACTAGACCAACCCTTCAAGAAAATAAGGACAAGAAGGGAGCCAGGAAAAACACTGAGAAGCTACTTATATCTAATAAAAACATTTTTAATTTAGATAATATGAAACCCAGAGAAGTTTAGTCCAAATGGAAAAGATGCTTTGATTATATTTATGTGAGTTCTTAATTTAGGCTTAAATCATTATTCATAAAGAATAACTACCATTGTTTAGAATAAGGTGAACATTGGGTCTTCATGTACTCTTACTGCTCTTCATTAAACTAATTTGAGACACGTGGCAAGGATTTATTACTTGTCATAATTTTGTGACTATGCAAAAAAAAATTCTCTTATAAATAAAATGATTAAAAATTAGAACCATTAAAGTAATATGATCAGAATCACAACTTTTCTTTCTGTACACCAAAAATGCTTCAAGTACTGTGTGAAGAACATCCATATATCCTGTCTTAGTTACTTTTTACTCGTTGCCGAGACAAAATACCTGACGCCCAAAATTAGGGAAGGAAAGGTTTATTCTTACAGTTTCTCGGGAGTTTCAGTCCTACTTGGCTCCAAGTCAGCATGGCGTCGAGGGGCTGCCATTCATGGCGGCTGCAAGCCGCAAGGCGCGCTGGCGAGAGAGAGGAAGTGTGGAAGCCAAGAGGAAGACCCGCCTCATTTACACTGTATGTTGGCTCCACCCCTGGGCGGGTACAGCACTCACATTGCCAATCCCGGCGCTAGACAACAAACCGAACACAAGCAAGCACCAGACTTAGTCCCATCAAAAGTACATGAGGACTTGGGGGGATATAGCATACCTAATACATATCCTATGCCATTATATCCTCAGATCAAATTCTAGAAAGAGGAAATGGTGGGGAGAATCAGGAAGAGAATGGTATATACAAAGATAATGTGGCAAGAAATGCTAAGGCACATGAAGTAATACTTTAGCCTACCTGAAAAGTAGTCTACAATAACTAGAACTAGAAAGAATAAACCTGGGTGCACAGAAATGATACAGTTCACATGCTCCACAGTCAACATCAAAACAAATGTTTTGTGGGACAAAGTAATTTGAAGACCACTTTAAGAAAAAACAATGAGGCCAGGAATAAAGCACTTTTGACTGAATAATTTAAATGGTGTTTCTAAAACTTTAGCAAATATTATGATCACTTAAAGACTTACTAAGATGCACACTGCTAACTCTAGTTTCTTAATTCTGTGAGCCTGAAGTTTCCATTTACAGTAAATACTATACCTTGGGAAAGTTGACGCTGCTAACCAGTGGTTCAAAGAAATGCTACATATGTAAATATGTAATTCTATTAATATAATCTTAGCTTTCATAATAAACCTATGCAAGTAGGTAACAGAATTAGTTACCTTATATTTGACCAAACTTCAACATTTAATTTATAGTTTTATGCACTAAAAAATTAAGAGACAACTAGTAAATGGTGAGTAAATAAACTTTCTGTCTCAGATAAAGTCACCAATAAGCTCAGGTATTTTCCAGAAGCCAGAAGAATACAGGTGCATCTATAAAACCTTAATGTGCCTTCACTGTTACATTTAACAGAGGAAGTTTACAGAAAGACTTTTCTTACATATCATTTAGGATAGTATGTTTTGGGTAAGGAGAGTAGTTTCTGAAAATTTTCATGATTTATTGATGAAATTTCAATAAGCTCTTATTAGCTTTGTGGGTGTACCATACTCTGGATATAAAATGTATATTTAGAATCTGCACTATAACATTATGAGCTCGAAAGGGTACAAATCTTATATGGGATGGTCCAAAGCTAATTATGAAACAAACAAACAAGTAATAAATGGGTTCTGGAGGTATCTCTTAGAGTACTTTTCTCTTCTTCTTCCTTAGAGAAGTCCTTCCCTAACCATAGGAGGGAAGAAGTTAGGATTAGAGATAAGTTCTAATGTTCTGTGTTAAAAAGAATTTCAGGTACTCTGAGGTGGAGTCTGTTGTCAATCAGTGGACTATGATGCACTTTTACACATGAGGTCAAGTCTATTTAAAAGGTGCTGGAATACTATGGCTGAGATTACCTCCTTATGTTCTACTGATTAGCAGGGTAATTCCTTATAATTGACACTGGAAGTTTGTCTGAATGCGTAACAAAGCCTTCTTTGCCCGGACCTCTGAGTCAGTCTATAAATTTGGGCTTGCTATGGTTGTCCACATGGTTCACATTCTGACTGGCTCTCTACCCCTAGATGTCAGGAGTAAGTCCACAAGAAAGCACCAACAGTTTTATTAGAAGATGTCATCTGCTCTCGTCATGTGAGAAGTGTAATAATAAAATAGAAACTTATTCTAGTTAAAGTGCAAATTCACACTGAAATACTTCGTATATCATAAAACTTTACATTTATTTACAATAACAGCTAAAGGAAATAAGTATCACTTATGTTTTCCCATTTGTAAAATACCCATGGAAAGATGAGCGGCTTTGCAATCATGAAGATACAGGTTATAATTCTGTTGAAAAGCTTTCTAGTTATGGGACTCTAAGAATGTTTATATAATAATTCCCAGAGGTTGCTTCCTAATATGTGAAAAGGAGGAATATTCACAGTAGTTAAGGAAGTTTAACAAATCTGGGTGATTTTTTTCTTTTTCCCATTCTGAAAACTAACCCAAATTGTTTCTCTTTTTGCTAGAAGCTGCTAAATTCTATTTATCCAAAATCCCCATGTTTGTGGAAATATTTACAGTGTACTTCAGTAGAAAATGTCAAAGCTGAAATGTACATTTTTTCTACATTCTTCTTCATACCTCACACTAAGTGATCAAGAGTATGTACTCTGCTCCATAGAAATCTTCACCCCAAAGCAGGACCTACATTCATAAAGTCGTATTGAAACATTCTCAAGATAAACAATATGCTAGCCCACAAAACAAGCCTCACCATATATAAAAGGACTGAGATAATGTAATGCATGATCTTCAACCACATGGAATGAAATTAGACATCAGTTACAAAGAGAAATTTGGGAAATTCACAAATATATGGAAATTAACAATAAACTCTGAAGTAACCAATGGATCAAAGAAGTCACAGGAAGTTCAAAGTACTTTGAATGGGATAAAATGAAGACATAACATACTTAAATTCATAGGAAACACTTAAAAAAATGTGTAGAGAGAAATTTACTGTTGTTAAGTAAATGCCAATATTTAAAAGGTAGATCTTAAAACAATAATGCACCTCTCTATCCTAAGCAATTAGAAAACTACTTTGCACTAATTGTCATACTATAAGCTTTAGGTAAATATAAATCATCATTATAATTATTCTCATAGGCTAGTATTCTTTTCTGCTATTTTTTTCTATTAAGAATCATGTAATACATTTAGATGAAAAAATCAGCCAGGGATCAATCCCTTGTCAATTACTGACAATTATAATTCTGGGGATCCGAAAAGTTAATGTGATGACTTGGAGACAAAATCAGTGGTTTTAGTCTTTGAATTATATATTCATATTATATCAGTAAAGTCTGTAGACAAACAATCTCAGGAAATCTCAGTGGACACAACAGACTTACCCTTTACTTCACAGATGAGAAAACTGAGGCTCAAATTGAGAAGCCTCCTTGATAGAGAGTGTTCTCAAAACTTTTAAAATCTCTCCTAGGTACATTTCAAAATTATTACTAAGACTTTCTCATGTGCTTTGGTTATGAGTTATTCTGAGTTCTAAACACTTTAAATCCAGATCCATTTTCTTGTAGACATAACATATGACAGATGTGGCTGGAAGACTTCAAAATAAGTGGAGCCTTTAAAAGATGATTCAAGGTGTATTGTTGCTTTAATATTAATATTTCAAGAAGACAATGTTTATACAAATGACTAGATAGACTTACCACCTCCTGAAAAATACACCCAACATGACTGCTCTTCTTTGCTCATTTGTTGGACATTTTGGCTCAGAGTAAGAAAGTACAGTGTTTATGAATAAAACTTTCATTACTACATAGTAAAAGTATCAAAGGATTTTACTTCTTAAACCCAAAATTAAACCACATTCCTTCTAAAAATAAGGTAGGCAAATTTACTCTTAAGTACATCTAAATAACAAAATTAGTCAGTGATCCAATCATTTAACTTTGCCTGTTTGATGTAATCATTTCCAATTAAATTCATTCTTAAAGTCCTTATTTATGTCACACAAACTATATAAATTAGACAATATTATGCCAAATTGTGTATTATAACAGCTTTCCCCTTTACATACTTACACCACAAAGCATTTAAAGGTGACTACTAACTGCTCTACTATGGAACTTCCAATTATTCCTTTTAAAATGAAATATAAAATTTTTAGAGTCTGAGAAGTAGGCCATTTGGATTTACTCCACTAACTGCTTCTGTGAGTTTGATTAAGTCACAGTCTCTTTGAGGCCACTGCCTAAATATTTAAATCTGGGCTACATTCTGTCTCACTATAAATGTCAGTGTATTTTCCTTGCCAAATAGAGTAATACTCTTCGATAGGTAGTGTTATCCTGACAGTTTGTTGTTGTTGTTGTTTAAATATACTTGTGTTGCATTAAATTTGTGCCAGACACATGACTGATGTTTAATAAATGTTTGTGGAAAAACTACTTAAAAAACAACTTAAGCCATGTGTGGTGGTGTATGTTTATAATTCCATGACTCTGGGAAGCTGAGGCAGGAAGATTTCAAGTTCAAGCACGGTCTATGGCAATTTAGTCACTTAATGAGACCTTGTCTCAAAAATTTTTTAAAGTTCTTGGGATCACATCCTGGAGGACAGGCTGGCTGGAGGAGAGTGAGTCTGTGCTCTGCACCCCTCCATCACATCCTGGAGGGCAGGCCAGCTGGAAGACAATGAGTTCGTGATCCAGGCCTCATCCATTGTATCCCAGAGGGTGAGTCAGCTGGAAGAGTGTAAGATAGGACAACAGCCCAGTGCACAGATGCACATACAACTCTGGAGGGTGAAATAATCAGTGAGACCAGTAACGTGGAAGCATCTGAAGCAACAGAGAGGAGACAGAAGTTGGACTCCAGAGAACTCCACCAACAGAAGACCAGTCTCAGCCCCTACGTCCACAGTTCAAGATCAGGTTCATACTCAGCACAACTCTGGGATGCAACACAGACATTATCACAGAACTGACCTAGATGCTCCCGTGAGCCCGCCAGCTGCCATCTGGGACTGGTAGTCAGCACCAGTGGGGAGAACCAGACAGACAAGCTCCTGTGCACCTGCTGCCATCAGGGAGAGCCTCAGTGTAGCTGCACGTGTCTGGAGAAGCCAGTCCCACAACCCACCACCTCCCTGGGAACCTAGGATAGGAGAAACCTACGTGCCTGACTCATTCCCCTACACTGCAGATAGGCAACCAGTGCAAGACTGGTTGGGACCCCACAACAGGCTTGTCCAGAGGAACTCAGGAAAATGTCAAGATGAAGGAGCAAAAGGCAATCTCAGCCCTCCAGTCCACACAGAACAAGTCTAGGAGACATAGAAACAGAGGAAATTGGAAGTCACACACCTGAAATTTCAGAAAGGATAGCAACTGAAGAAACAAATTCACAAGGCTGTAAAAGTAATCAGATCAGAAATAACATCTGAGGTAAAAGAACAAATGACAAACAAAATGAAAGAAATGCTGAGCATATCTAAATAAGACATAGATAAAAAAAAGAGGACCACTGGTAAATGATGGAAACCTTGAATGAACAATACAGAAAAGAACTACAATGCATGGAGAAAATTCAGAGATATCCAGGAGATTAAAAACTCCATTGAAAGCTGGCAAAACCACTTGAAAGAAACTGAAGCTATGTTCAGAACTTGAGGACAGGATTGCAGCTAGTGATTGTGAAAGGCAAGATCTCTTAAAAGTAACAAGGAACCAGGAAATAACAATTCAACGGCTGCAAGACAACACAAAGAAAAGTAATTTAGGAGTGATAGGTATCAGCAAAAAAACAGGGGTCAACACAAATGACACAAAAAGACTATTTATAGAAATAATAGCAGAAAACCTCCCAAGAATGGGAAAAGGATCTGACATAAAGATTGAGTGAGCCATACAGAAATCTTGCTATACTAAAATAAATCTAAACCTAGACATATAATAATCAAGATCCCAGAAATTCAGCACAAGAACAGAATATTAAAAGCTGTCAGAGAAAAGAAACAGATCATCTATAAAGGAAAACCCATCAGAATCACAGCAGACTTTTTAACACAAACCATCAATTGAAGGTGAGTTCGGAATGAAGTATTTTAAGTCCTGAAAGAAAACAACTTCCAACCCAGATTGATGTCACTTACAAAACTACCTTTCAAAATTAATGGAGAAATAAGATACTTCCATGATAAAGAACAACTGAAGGAATTCATGACCACCAATCCAACTTTACAAAGAGTACTGAGAAATATTCTAGAGAGAGATAAAGATGACCATGTTTCCAGAAACAGCAGCAGAGGGGGTTTGCTGAGCAGGACAGGCAATTGAACAGAGGGGAAAAGTGAGGGACCAATGGCAGGAGGACAGCATGGTAGAGATGAGCCAGTGCATGTTAGTCATCACCATTAATGTAGATGGCCTCAATTCACCAATAAAAAGAAACATGGGCAGAGTGGATCAAGAGACAGGATCCATCAATATGCTGCATACAAGAAACATGTCTGACTCAAAAGGAAATTCATGAACTGAAGGTTGGAGGAGACAAGGCCATGCTCCATGTGATGGGGACCCAGAAGAAAGCTGGGGTAGCTTGCCCATCAACCATAGAATGGATAGGAAAGATATGGTATTTTTATACAATGGAAAGCTACTCAGCTATGAAGAAGAATAACCTCAAGGCTCTTGTAGGTAAATGGATGCAACCTGAGATCACTCTTATGTGATCATATTGTATCCCTTGTATAAAAAACTGAAGGAGTTAGTGGGATCCAAAATATACAACAGATATTGTGAAGGTGAAAGGGGAGGAAATGTCTAAAAAGGGAAGGTGGTAGCCATTGTTAATTTCCTATTATCTTGTTTTGAACTCCTGTATCATTTTCACTGTTTGGTTTGATTTGGTTTTATTCTGCTTTGTTTTGTTTGATTCTGTTATGTCTTATGGTATGGACAGCTATTTTGAAGATAACATGAGGCAATAGGGTAGTCATTGTTGATTTCTATTATCTTGTTTTGAAGCCCTGTATTGCTTTCATTGCTTTGTTTTGATTGGCTTTATTTTGTTTCATTTTATTCTCTTTAAAATAAAATTTAAAAAAATTTTTTAAAAACTGCTGGCAATGCAGTTCAATGTGAAGGCTCTGAATGCAATCTCAGTACCATGATAGATAGATAGATAGATAGACAGACTGATAGATAGATAGATAGATAGATACAGATGGAGGCTAGACTTAGAGGACATTGGAAGAGGGATCAATATTTCAAAAAAACTTCAAGTAAGTTTTTTTTTTGACCAATATCTCAGTTACATACAGAGAAATTTACTTCTGGCATATAATGCACAGCATGGTGACTACAGTTAATAATGTATTGTGTATTTCAAAATTGCTACAGCAATAAATTTCAAATGTTCTCACCACCAAAAATAAGTAAATGATGGGCACGTTAATTATCTTGATTTAACCACTCTTTAGAACTCTGTTTTTCATTTCACAAGTCAATGATCTGGTATGATATTGACCTGACAGCTAGAGTAAGTATATATGACCTCAGCAAAGTCAGAATGATACTTTTGCCTAGGACAATAAACTTTAGGGAAGTACTGAACAATGAAAGCAAAACAGGAGGCTAAAGTTGGGATCATTTCAAAAGAATAATGGCTGCCATTTATTTAATTATACTGGAGATATAAAAAATTGATGAGCTATATATAATATTGATGATACAGAAAGGCAGATAAACAAAACCCTTTTTTTCTCCTTTAGAGGTGACTATTCCATTTGTAACTATAACAGTAATAAAAGAATTAAGGATTTATTCTCCTTTTGATAAAATTCAAAACAACCCAAAACGTAAGTCATTCTACAGTACATCTGGCCTGGTTTCTTCAACAAGTTAATGGTATGAGAAAAAAAGAGGTCTGAGAAAATAAATGTTTGTACAACTGCTGTTCTGTGCTGAAACCTAATCTCAATGCAATGGTAGGTAGCTGGAGGTAGGACTTTTTTTGGGAGGTGATTTCTGCATGTCAGAACCGTCATTAATAAGATTATTGCTCTTTTTTTAATTAAAAAAAAGACTCCAGAGAGATGCCTTCCTGTTCTTCTATGTGAAGACATAGGAAGATGGACAATAAGAAGTTGACTCTCACCAGATATTGAATCTGGTGTCTTGATCTTAGATTTGTCAGACTCTAGAACTCACAGATTTAAGTTTCTCTTGTGTATAAGCCACTCGGTGCATGGTATGTTTTAATAGCAGCCTAATAACAATAAAATTCAACATGTGACTCTTAATGGGTTCCTCACATGTAAAGGCCAGCAGTAAAAGATATTTTAAGAACACTAGTGAAAATCTGAATTGTGTGCTGAGTATTAAATAATGATCATTAGAAAATTACTATTAATGTATTATATATAATTAGAAAGAAAATTATGGTTATATAAGTCCATTTTTAAGAGGGCTTTATAGTGAAGGTTTTAATGGTAAAATATTGTAACTTCTATAATTTATTTGTTTTAAAATTTTAAAGCAAAAGGGGAAACTATTAATAATTGTTAAATCTTGGTGACAGATATGAGTGTATTTTCCTTTATTGGTACTATCATTATTTACTTTGCAGTAAATTTTTTTCTGCCCCCAATTTTTTTTAACAATAAAATGCCTTTAAAATGACATTTGAGCTGGCCACAGTGGTACAAAATCCAGTGATATTGCATGGTCAAGTCTGTTGAATATCCAGGGCTGTACCAGCAATGGTAAGGGCAGGTAAGTGAAAGTGAGTTGTCAGAAGGAACAGTCCTCTCAACAACCCTTCTACCAACCCTCAGTCTGGCTCTCCAGCCTTCCCATCAATTCTGTGGGTTCACTGATACCATTTTAATACATTCATTTGTGGTTAAACCAAAAGGGTTTCTGCTATACAGCACCTAGAACTTGAAGCATCATGCCAAACCTACTTGATGTCTAGTACTCTGTGCTTTGAACATAAAAACTTCCACCAAAATGGATTTTTAAATCCTCATACCAAGATGCACAGGATAGAAAACAAAGGTAACAGCAAAACAACACTGGAAGAATGATACTATATTAAAATCATTATCATATTTGGTTTTCAAATAGGGTGGCAATGAACAGTCCTTTGGAAAGTAATGAGAATGATTATTCAATGACCTAAATTCTTATTGAGATGCAAATAATACATGGAAATACAATGTAAGGCAACATAATGGCAGTTAGGATCTGATACTACATTACTGCTAAATTATGCATAAAAAAGAACCTCAATTCAGGTATCTTCATTTAAAATAGTTATCTCTTCAAATCTCTGTTCCTCTTGCAGGGTGTGGTGGTGCATGCCTGTAACCTCAGCACTTGGGAGGCTGAGGTAGGAGGATCAGAGGACAGCCTAGGCTACAAAGTGAATTCAAGGCCAATCTGAACTGCACAGTGAAACCCCAGCTCAAAAAGACAAAAAACAAAACAAAACAAAACAAATCGCTATTCTTCTAAACTTATTCACATATGAAAGGCTAATTATGGCAAAATAAAACAATTAATATAAAAATAATAGAAAAAGCATACAAAATGCCTGACTTTTAAATCAGTCAGTAAGTACAGAGTATCTGATATGAACTCAGGAGCAACCTCAGCAAGTTTAGTAAACTGTTACACAGGTGGCTCCTACTGAAACGTTACTTTTGGTATTTGCAACCTTGTGTAATCCCATCCTACAGAGACTCTGGGCTTCACTATGAGGGACCTGCTAGAAAAATGCAACTATATCAGAGAAGATTGGAGTTGGCCAATAATACTAAAAAAATGTAATGTAAGATGAGGCTCAACAAGCACTGGAACATTAGGGCTTATACTTCTGGAGTATGTCCTCTTGGATTCTTGTGGTGAGATAACTCAAATTAGCCCACATAAAAACCACATAGAGAAGGGAGAAATTGGTTCCACAGGCATAATCAAGGCTTGGGACATATGACCCCATCTGTGATACCCCCTCCACTGATCCATGTAGCTTCTAGTCACTTGAATATCCTTATCTAAGGTTCCACATATTTCAGAGGAGATTAGACCATCTGCTTTGAACCCTGTCTATATTTCAGACTCACAGAATTACAGGCTTCTAGTTAGTGAGTTTTGGGATGTTTTCACATAGCAATAGATAATTAAAGAAGACTATACTATGATGTATAGAGTTACAAGTTATCAACTAAAGAATTTTTTTTTTTTTTTTTTTTACTTTTCTGAGACAGTGTCTCACTGTGTACTCTAGGATGTTCTTAAACTCACTATGTGGCCCAGTCTGGCCTCGAATTAACAGTGATCCTCCTGCCTCAGCTTCCTAAGCACTGGGAGTATAGGTGTGTGGTATCACGCCAGGCTTAAAGACATCTTTTGAGTAAATTCATCACTACTTATAATACCAAATAATGCCGATGAAGAGGTGAGTAATGTTTAGACTTATGGAAAATGTAAGTGTTTATATTAAAACAGTCTAAAAATACTCAAAACTTTGATGGAAAATCTTAAGAAAGATTGATACTGATATATCAATAAGATTAAACACACAAACTGACCCTGAGGTCCTTATGTTGAATAGGTACCCATCATAAAACAGGTTTGAATGATAACAAATAAAATTGAAAATCTAGCTTGAAATTGAAAATCTGGAGTCTGGGTTGGTAATTTAGATTTATCTGATGACAACTATCATACAATGGTGGTGTGCGTCGAAATCAAACTAAGGTAACCCATGGGGTGATGTACTTATTAGACTTTCAGCCCCAACGGTCTGAACAAGCAAAGCTTTTTTTAGAAAGATGTAGATTTTTGGTGATTGGTTTCCTATAAATGTTAACAATTTTTGCATTTAATTTCCATTGGGGATTTTTACACATTTTAAAATTTAGTATCATCATGTTAGATATTGTAACTATTCCACTAATAATATTTAATTCATTTAAATATTAAGGAATGAATACAATTATTAAATTGTAATGACTTGACTAAGAATGCACTGATTGGGTTTGTACACCATAGCTGGTAAATGCATGGTTACCTGAAGTAAGATATAGGGATAGGACTTTGTTTCGTTCTTTTTTTTGTGACTGTGGATCCTCAACTAAAAAATGGGTCTAATAACAGTAACTACCTAGTAAGGCTGTGGAGAAGGTTTAATGAGTTAACATAGAAGAATGTATACCCAGATATGCCAAATAAACACTTGTTATTAACATTATGCTTCAATTTTACCAACAATAAGATATTGATACTACAGTTTCAAAAGAATGATCATATTTTAATTTTCACATTCTTTGGAAAAGGTCTCACTAAGGAGGAGAAAATGAACACAAAGGACTTACTACAGCCCCTGAGACATAGCACTAGTAATAATAGTAGAATTCTAATAGGAAAGGAGCTGATTCTGCTTCTAGAATGCTGCCTTCATATTTTTTTGTACCTTCCTTAAATGAAATTACACAGATGTTTTGTTTAGTTTTAACCATATACTCAAAACCAGCTAGTAACTTATCATGCCCGATATGTCTATTTTCTAGCATTTTAGTTATATTTGCCATTCTTACACATGTTTTACTATTTTTAATTTTTTAAACTTTTTCTTTGAGGTATATAGTAATTTACAACATAATGCAATGAATAATGTCCTAAATGTGTATAACTCAGTGAGTTTTGATAGATATGCATACCGATGTAATATATGCCTAGAAGGTTTTCATAATCTCAGAAAGCTCCCCTGTACCCCTTTCTACATAGTCTCTGCCACTGCCACTACCCTTCCCTGTCATAACCACTGACAACTTAATGTAAGTGGAATCATACAGTGCGCTCTCTTTAATGTCAGGCTTCTTTACTCAACACAAAGTGTTTTTGAGAGTCACAGAAATTGCTGCAGTAGGCATCAGTAATTCATTTCTTTTCATAGCTAACTAGTATTCCATAGACATGTTTCATACATGATTTGTCTACCCGTTACCCCGTTGATGCAAATTTGGGCTGCCTCCAGTGTTTGGATATAATGAACCATTTTGACATGCATCTGTAAGCCTTTTTGTGGATAAATGTTTTCATTTTTCTTTGATAAATACCTGGGCATAATGGGTCCTAAGATACATGTATGCTTAACTTCATAAAAAAATCAAATTTCTTCTCACATTTTATACTCCTAGCAATTTATATGTGACATTTCTGGTTCTTCACATTCTTGCTAACATTTTGTTTTTCTTTTGTTGTTTCCTCCTTTCTTTTTCTTTTTTAAAAAACATATACAATGAGTTTATCACATAGTGATTTTTATTTTTTGAATACGATACTTTTAAAGCCTATCTGGTGAATGTTATCTCACAGTGATTTAATTTAAATTTTCTGAATGTGATGTTGAACATTTTTTCCTCTGCTTCTTTACCATTTATCTGTCTTCCTATAAATGTTCGTTCAAGTCTTTTGCCCATTCTCAAAACTGTTTTCTTAGTTTTGAATAGTAAGTTTCCAGTTACAAGTCTTTTATCAAATATACATGCTGAAAATATTTTGTCCTGTTCTGTAGCTGTGTATTCACTTACTTAAAAATGTATTTGCAGAAGTAGACATTTTAAAGTTTGCAAAGTCCTTTCTATTCCTTTAAAGTGCAATTGATACTGAAATGATATAAAGTATATTAAAATCATAGCAATCATTTATTAAATGCAGATGAAAACACAAGTCCCAAGATAAATTCTCAGTGAGACCTAGATTATTTATGCATATACACTGAGTATCATTACCCACGCTTTCAAAGTCAGCAAACTGGATATTAGAAGAAGAGGCAGGCACTCAATATGCTATGTGCCAAAGCTCCTAACAGATCCTTTGTAGGTGTGATTCTTCAATTACCTAACACTAGGTCCCTGATGGAGGTCCCACATTTATACATTTTGTATTATTGATTTTTTTTAACATGGTAGACATCATATAGTTATCCTGACTGCATATATCCTGTTCATACTAAGGCCCCTGTCTTTATCTCTTTTTGGAAAACAACACCAATGAGTAAGTGAATATAGTAAAAAGGAAGGAGTCTTTATTAGACAAAGATGAATGAACTAAACACTGAAATTTAAATTGGTAATAAATGGTTTCACCTAAAACTTATTCTTCAGAAAAATATTGTGCCCAGCTTTTAACTTACTCAAACCTTAAAGAAAGAGCAAGCTTACAGTGTCTCTAATCTAGTACCTTTGCTGGGAGAACAGGGTAGAAAACGCATTGTCATCTGACAGTATTCTCTTTGCTACTAAAATATTACTATTCTTTATAGGCTTTTATAACACAGAGTTTTAATCAATATACTTATATTTTTAATGTGGGTTAATTATATTAGTTAGCAATTATCTAGTTCATCACAAGGTATTATTGTGTGAAAATTTACAGGAATAATAGAACTTAACACGGATTTAAATTTCAGAATTATAAGAATAGAATTTATTACACAGAAAGGCTGTGGGGTAGCTAAGTCCATTTTTATTGCCTATAAATATTCCTCCAAATGTTTATCTTTAACTCAATTTCTATCCTATAACACTTACCAGCCACTTAAATTAACTTTTCTTCTAATAAATGTGGTATATATCACAATGATTTAAGTCCTAAAATTCTTTCTGAAATTATTTTTACAGTTAGAGCAGTAAGTTAACCTTGCTAATTTCTTCTCCAAAATGTCAATGTTTGTCATTAAAAAATAAACACAAAAACAACAACAGAAAATCCACTGAAGGTTAAACTATTAAAAGTTCAGGTTAAAATTCAGAAACCTTACACATACATACCAAGTTTTTTGAAATACTATAACAAGCTTCAAAATAAACATGAGGAAGTAGGAAAAATTTAGGATATTTCAAATAAGGTCACTGGCACTTGCAGGCAAGTCTGTAGTTAGGTGGTCATGTTTAACATTTGCTATTTTGAATAAATGCCTCATAACATCAATATTAGAATTCAAAATAAGATAAATTTAAAAAGTGAAGTCCATCAGTCTTAAATGTTTTAAATATTTCTTTGCTTTTGAAAATATAGTTCACATTAGATTCCCTAACACCAAAAAACAAATATCGGCCATTGAAGCTTTAACTAAAATATAAATATATAACTATTTTAAAAAATTAAAACAATTTGACCAAAAAGAGAAAAAAGACCCAGAAAAGAAAGACAAAAAGCAAAAGAGACAGACAAACAACAAATCCAATACAATAAATTATAGGTTTACAAAACAAGAAGATAGGAATTTGACAATGGTTGCAACATTGCATACTGTTACCTTCAAAAGGGTTGCTTAGATTAACAGATACAGACATGTAAAATTGATCTAATCATATGTGTATTAACTGTTCTTTTTCAATAACTAATACATTTAATAGTATAGTCATTTTAGCTATCTTATGTATACTACACACAAATTTATGTCTTTTTCCTCTTCCCTTCCTTCTTTCCTTCTTTTCCCTATGCCAATTACTTTTGCTCTCTGAGCAATTTCTTACCCTCACACAGTATTTATTGTAGATTTTGGATCATATATACTTTTTCAGTTTCTTGTACTAGGGAGACAATAAGGTATTTACACATGTGAGTTTGATTTATTTCACTTATGAGTATGGTCTCAAGTTGTCTCCACTTATTTATAAAAGCCTCAATGCAATCTTTCTTATAGCTGAGTAGTACTCCATTGTATAAAAATACCACATCTTTTTTATCCATTCCTTGATTGATGGGCACTTGGGTTGGTTCCAAGACTTGGCTATTACAAATTGGGTTGCTATAAACATGAGTGCACATATATCACTGTTGTATGATGTTTTCAGTTCTTCTGGGAAAATGCCCAGAAGCAGGATAGCTGGGTCAAACAGAATCTCTAATCCTAGCTTCTTGAAGAATCTCCACACTGATTTCCACAGTGGTTGCACCAGTCAACATTCCCACCAACAGTGGAGAAGAGTTCCTTTTTCCTCACAGCCCCTCCAGCATTTGTTATTGGGTGATTTCTTGATCTTGGCCATTCTTTCTGGAGTGAGATGGAATCTCAGTGTTGTTTTAAATTGCATTTCCTGAATGACCATTGATACTGCACATTTTTTCATATATTTATTTGCCATTTGTATTTCTTCCTCTGAGAATTATGTATTCATCTCAGATGCCTTGAATTTTTGGATTGGGTCCTTGAATTTGGGAGGCCTGATTTTTTTTAAGTCTTTATATGTTTTAGATAGAAGTCCTTCATCTGAGGGACAGTTAGCTAACATAGTTTTCCAATTCATGGGTTTTCTTTTCACTCTGTTGGAGATTACCTTTGACATGCAAAAACCCTGATTCTGGGAAGTATCTCCCATGCAGTTTGATTTTTGTTCATGAACTCTCTGCCTACTCCTGTGTCATCAAGATTTTTACCTACTTTGTCTTTCAGCAGATTTAGTGTCTCTGTTTTAATATTCAGATCTTTGATCCATTTTGAGTTTAGTTTAGTGCATGGTGATAGACATAGATCTAGTTTTACTTTATGACATATGGAAAGCCCATTTTTCCGGTATCACTTGTTAAAGAGGCTATCTTTCTTCCAGTGCACATGTTTGGCCCCTTTGTCAAAGGTAAGGTGGCTGGGTGTGTTTGTAGTTGTGGTTGTATCTTCTGATCTATTCCATTGATTTTCAGGTCTGTTTTTATTCCTGTACCATGCTGATTTTATCACAGTAGCCTTGTAATATAGTTTCAAATTGGGGATTGTGATGCCTCCTGCCTTACCTTTGTTGCCCAGAATTGCCTTTGCTATTGCAGGTCTCTTCTGGTTCCAGATGAATTTTAGGGATGATTTCTCTATCTGAGTGAGGTATGCAAGTGGTATTTTGATTGGAATTGCATTAAATCTGTATAACAATTTTGGGAGAATGACGATTTTCACAATGTTTGTTCTTCCTAGCCATGAACAGGGAATTTCTTACCATTTTCTGAAATCCTCTTTGATTTCTTTTTTCAGAGTAATGGAATTTTCACTGTATACATCTTTTACTTTCTATGTTAAGTTGATTCCTAAGTATTTCGTTTTTTTGGATGCTACAGTGAAGAGTGTGGTTTCCCTTATTTTTCTCTCAGTGAGTTTGTTGTTTATGTACAGGAATACTATTGACTTTTGAGTGCTGACCTTGTATCCAGCAACATTACTGAATTTGGTTATTACATCTAGAAGTCTTTCAATGGAATATTGGGGGTCTTCTATGTAGAGTATCATACCATCTGCAAACAATAATTTTACTTCTTTCTTTCCTATCCTTATTCTTTTCATTTCTCTCTCTTGTCTAATTGCTCTGGCTGTTTCCAGAACTATATTGAATAGGAGTGGTGATAATGGAAATCCTTGTCTTGTTCCTGATTTTAGGTTGAAAGTTTTCAGTTTTCCTCCATTCAGTAAGATGTTGGTTGTTGGTTTATGATATATGCCTTTCATTAGGTTGAGGAAGAGACCATCTATTCTGATTTTCTGTAGGTTTTTAATCATGAATTAGTGTTGGATTTTGTTGAAAGCTTTTTCTGCTATTGAGATGATCATGTGATTCCTGTCCTTGGCCCTGTTGGTATGGTGTATTACATTTACTGATTTGCGTATGTTGAACCATCCCTGCATTCTTGGGATGAATCCCACTTGATCATGGTGTATAATCTTCCTGATGACTTGCTGTATTCTATTTTCCAGTATTTTATTGAGGATTTTTGCATCTATGTTCATTAGGGAGATTGGCCTGTAATTTTCTTTTCTGCTTGGGTCTTTCTCTAGTTTTGGTATTAGGGCAATACTTGCTTCCAGGAATGAGTTAGAGAGACTTACTTCCCTCTCAATTTCATTGAAGAGTTCGAGGATTGTTGGCATTAAGTCTTCTCTAAGTTTCTTGTAGAATTCAGCAGTGAATCCATCAGGACCTGGGCTTTTCTTTGTTGGTAAGGTTCTAATTACATTTTCAATTTCATTAGTTGAAACTGGGTTATTCAGCAGTTTTACATCTTCTTGATTCAGCTTTGGTAACTCATAGGTTTCTAGGAATCTGTCCATTTCTTCTGTGTTATTGAACCTATGGGAGTAAGGGTTTTCAAAGTAGGTATTGATGATCTTATGTATTTCCACAGGGTCTGAAGTCATTTCACCCTTTTCATTTATTGCATGGATTTGAGTTTTTTCTTTCCTCTTTTTGATAAGGTTGGCTAGGGGTTTATCAATTTTATTTATTCTTTCAAAGAACCAACTCTTTGATTCATTAGTTCTTTGTATTGTTTTCTTAGTTTCAACTGCATTAATTTCTGCTCTGATCTTTATAATTTCCTCCCTTCTTTGGGCTTGACTTGCTCTTTTCTAGAAGTTTGACGTGCAGCATTAGGTTGTTTATGTGTGTTCTTTCCATTTTTCTGATGTGGGAGTTTAGTGCTATAAATTTCTCTCTGAGGATTGCTTTCATTGTATCCTACAGGTTCTGGTAATTTGTATTTGCATTTTCATTCGATTATAGATATTGTTTAATTTCTTCTGTGACCCACTGATTGTTTAGGAGAGTGTTATTTAATTTTCATGTGTTTATGGGGTTATTGTGAGGTTTTTTGTCATTAATTTCCAATTTTATTGTGCTATGGTCAGATAATATACATGGAATTATTTCAATTCCTTTGCATTTACTTAAGCATGCTCTGTGGGCTAGTATATGATCTATTTTAGAGAATAACCCATGTGGAGCTGAGAAGAATGTGTAGTCTGATGTTGTGCTGGGTTGAGCTTCAACCCTCCAATATCCCTGTGGTTAGCTGGAACATAACCCCAAACTATGGTGCCAGATCCTTGTGTTCTGAGGCCTGTGAGGCTGGCTATGTGTTCCTCTGATGTACTTTGTTGGGTTGCTCTGGGACACTGGGCTGGACAAAGCTTGTATCCTCCCTGCAGCTAGCTGGGGCACACCCCTGGAGCTTGTGGCTGGGGCCTAGAACCTGGGTGTGTATAGTTGAGAACCTCCGCAACCCTGGTGGTTAGCAGAGACGCAGCCCTGGGGTGTGGCACTGGGGCCTTGTGCCTGGTTGTGTGGAGTTCAGAATCTCCAGGACCCATGCAGCTAGAAGGAGTGCAACCTGGAGTGTGGCACTACCTGGACCTTGCGTCTGGCTGCGAGGAGTTCAGGGCCTCTGGAGCACGGGGCTAGACAGAGTGTGCCACTGGCATATGGTGCAGGGGTCTTACTCCTGGCTGGGCAGAGTTTGAAACCTCCAGGGACCTGCCGTGTGGCCGCACCTCTGAACTATGGAGCTGGGGCCTTGTGCTCTGATGGGTGGAGCTCAAATTCTCTAAGGCCCTGCAGCTATGCTGGCTGCCCCCTGATGAGTGGCTCTGGGGCTCTTGGCAGGGCTGGGCTCAGTGCCTTTGTGTCCTGTGAGGCTGGCCAGGCATTCCCCTGATGGATTGCACTAAGAGCTCGGCTGGGCAGAGCTCGGATCCTCTGTGCAGCTAGAGAGGACTCACTCCCAGAGTGTGGTGCTAGGACCTTCCACCTGGCTGGGTGGTGTTGTCCCTAAGTGGTGAGTGCCAGTGATAAAACTGGCCCATGAGTGGATCCCTTTGCTTTAGAATATGAAGTAGGCTCTAAATAAAATTGGAATTTGTAACCATCTAAAAAAAATCATAAAATCTGCATGTAAGAAGAATGACTTTGGTAGGCTTTGGTCTAAAGAAGATGGTAATGTTAATAGTATTTTTCCCAAGCCAAGTTTCTTTTAGGTAGCATAATTTACATTTAGCCTGCTTATATGATGGATAAGCTATAAACAACCATTTTCTTTCTCTGCTTGACCCTCTGAAACTCTATAAGACTTCATTAAATTGGGGAAGAACTTTCTTCTCCAGAAGCAAGTATGAGGGACCCCTGACACACACAAAGGTTGTTCTGAAGTACTCAGTGTGGTTAACTATCCATATTTTTATGCCTTCCTCTGTCTTGTCTTTTTAAGGAAAAAGAACCTGAAGAATCTTTCTGAAGAAAGTTTCTTATGTTTAATTAACTATTATTTGTGAAATAGTCATGATGGGAACATTATTTAATTAGGTCGAGTGTTAGACCTAATTATTCACTCTGTAAGTTTCCTTTGGCCATTATTCAGTAATCATGTATCAAAGGAAGGTTAAAAGTAGACGTTTTATTTATTTAAAGCCTCATAGCACTTGGTTTGGCTCACAGATAAAGTATAACTCTATCTTATATATGTTTCATATTGCTCTCAAAAAGCAATAAATTCACTAAAATGTCCTCATTTTAAACAAAGAACTGAGCCCTGCTCTACATCAACACCATCTACACAGTGTAAAATAGCTGCAAAGTACCTGTTTATTATGCCAACATATTTAAAGAAAGACATATTTTCTAATTGCAAACACAATCTCTGAAAATGATGACTTCACTCACTGACAATGAAATACTACTTATAAATTTTTTGCAATAATTATTTGGGAGTGAAAACTTAGTGCACTTTTCTTATTTATTCCCAAGTCATTTTTCAAAAAATGACAACAACAATAATTCTCTTTTTCAAAAGGCTAAGAATTGCTTATTGTTAGACTATTAATACTGAAGTTACTAAGAATTTACTCAAGATAGCAGTAGTTTAAACATGGCCATAGTAACTATAAACTTGGCTCTGGGCACTAGTGATCTCATATTAGCCTGTAGACACTGCATGGGTGGAAGGGAGAAGAGAAAAACTAAACACAGAACTAAACGTAGTAAACTAGTTACTTTTTCTGGACAAGAATTAAAAAAAAAAACTTCAAAAACCTTAATTCCTAGATGTACCTCACAGTTTTCTCATAAAGGAATTAGCATGCCTGTCTTTTACTATCATTATAAAAAGTTGCTGGAATCAAGGAGAGAAGCAGATGACGGTGTGATAAAAAAATACACTGACTATTTAATTTAAAAAATATATTAAATTAACTACAGTAAAAGACACATTAACATTAATTGTCCTTACATACTCCCCTCTTTACTTTGAACACATTTATCATTCTTGCCATGTTCTGAAGCAGTTTTGGAAGTCCTGCTTCATGAGTGTCTTTAAGAGGTATGATCAAAAAACAGAGTGAAAGCTGTTGCCAAGTGCCATCCAAAAGAAAAGCAAATTTATAAAAACTCTCTAGTGTATCCTCATCCACGTTATTCACTGAATCTGGCACCTTGTGATTTCTGGTTCTCCCCTAAAGTCAAAATGACCATGAAAGATAAACATTTTGAATTGATTCAACACATCAAGGTAGACATGACAGTCCAACTAAAAGATGTTCATAAGTGATTCCAAGCAAGTATGTGTATTTTTAAGATGTGGTGTCTTTATTTGATCCTAACATACAGAATGCTGATTCTATTAATCTCTATCCAAATTCAACTAATACAGCAAACACATTATGAAAACATATAAAAGTTTAGCACATCTCAGTCATAATCTTTTAGTAAAGTAGCTGCTATGTGTAGGGTACTGTACAAAGTACTGAAGTAAAAAATTATGTCAGTGCATATTATGAAAAATAAAGACAAAAATACCCCCATTCCACACCTCCTCAAAATAGAAAAATCAGTGTTTGTAAAGATGTAGAAACAATGGAAATTGTGCACTGTCAGTGTGAATGTAAAATGGTGCAGAAGCTACAGCAAATGATATGGCTTAAAATGTAAACATAGGTTTGCTCTACGACCCAGCAACCCCACTTATAAATATTGGTACAAAAGAACTCAATGCAGATTGGCAAAGAGATATTTGTTTTTCCATGTTCACAGTCACAATCGCCAAGAGGTGGAAGCAACCTAAATGTCTGTGTGGACAAAGGGATACAGAAAATGTGGTACCTACATATATACAATGGAATATCACTCAGCCTTAAAAGGGATAAAAATTGGACATAAACTATAACATGTATGAACCCTGAGAATATTATGCTAAGGAAAACATTCAGCCACAAAAAGACTATATAATTCCACTTCTAAGACAAGTCTAGGATAATCAAATTTGTAGAAACAAAAATAGAATAGTGGTTGCCAGGTGCTGGGAGAATAGAGCAGTTTCAGTTCTGTAAAATGAAAAGTTCTCGAGTTTGTTTGTACAACAACATGAATATATTTAACACAAATGAACTATACAATTAAAAATAGTTAAAATGCTAAATTTCATATTATGTGGATTTGCCACAATTAAAAATAATAATATTTTTAAAAGTTAATTCTGAGGGTAAAGGGAGAGTATATCGATACTTTGTATATCATAGGTGCTCAATGAAGATTAAATAAAGTTATTTCCTGAAGATACACTGAAATAAAGTGCTGAAATTTCACACTATTCTTCCAGAGGGAAGCAGAAGTTCATTGGTAAAGTCCAAAAAAGGCCTCAAAGCTTATGTGTCATATCTATAAAGAAAAAAGGTCTACTGTTCAGCACATCTGGCAGAAAGTCAATGACTTCCACTTGGACACTGGCACTTCTTTGTGATATAGCAGCCTCATTCCACTTGGATCTGGACTACCTATTACAAAGCTTTTCCTGATTACTGAGCCCCAGTTTGCTTCCTGCTAACTTTCATTCACTGGTCTTGGTTCTGTCTTTAAATGCTCTACGAAAGACTGAAGTAACGTAGTCCTTTCATGGGAATGCTTTCCAATGTAAAAGAGTTAGGGGAGAATGTCATAATATAGTCTCTAGTTCTTTCATAGGAAGTCCATTAATCCAATTAATGGTAAAAGATAAGCAATAGGACCCTTGTGATCTTAAGTCATTTTCTCTTAAAATGGAGTTCAAAATGTTGAGTAGATATTTTCTAATATCAATTTATTAGAAACCATGCAATTTTAAACTTTCTATTTGAAAATGCAAATATGGGAAGCCCTTAATTGAATAACAGAAAGGTTTGATTTCTTGAATCACCTGGTGCCAGCTTCTCAAACACTATCTGGGCTCTTTTATTCTTCCCCCAAGTAGCACTCAGACATCTAATAAATTTTGTTAGCAAAATTACTTTGGAATAAAGATTAAGAGAGAAGAATAATCTCTTCTTAGTAGTCATTTATTTCATTTTCACTTGTGTAGATTTTAACCATTTAGAATTTACACCAACCGAAAGCAATTAAAATGTTTCAATCACTGTGATCTTTGGGTTTATTTGTGTGTTTATGAATATTAGCTACTAGCAACAAATATTAAATTACTGAAGTATTCTAACCAATTGCTTACATTTTCATCTTCATAGAAAACAAGATAAATTATGTTTAAATTTTTAACAACATGTTGAATAAATGAGCATCCAGCATACTTTCTTATACTTAACGAGCATGCAATGAATTTTTAATGGAAACAAAGATTCTTATTGCATATTTTGCTTACCTAGCATTTAAATTAAATCAAGTGTACAACTGTTTTTTGTCAAATAATTTCAAGTCATTTTATAAAAATACACAGCTATTTGAATGACTATAATTACATTTTCATTTTGTTTTTCCAGCACTATTAAATGTAAAGTTAATGTTTAGGAAGAGATAAGCAAGTAATTTTTTTCTTGAAATACCTGGGACCTTGCCCAAATCAAAAATCTACTCATTCTTTTCACTTTTTCTTCTGAGAAGATAAAGTTTTTTTCCTTTTTTCCTGGTAGAATTTTTTCTAGTAGATGCAGATACACCAAAACATTTATATAGTTTTAAGTGTGACTGGAGTAGAGACTAAAGAGGACTAATTTCTGGATAAACTACCACTCTCCCCTGGAAATAATATCATTAACAGAGTTTACTTGTGAATAAATTTGAAAGTAAAATGCCTTAACAATTAAAAAATTAACCTCAATATGATTTAATAAGAACTGAGATACTAAAAGCAATACTCTCTCATATACACATAACAACTTATTGACTCTACTTTCTCTTGTATATCTTTAATGCTATCCTTAATTTTTTCCATTATGGTGCATCCGGAAGTCAATAAAAGGCTTCCTGAGTTTCCTGATAATATATAGTAGTGGTGTTTTCAGAATCTCAAATGCACACAGTAGAGGTGCTAAAATAGTTTTAAAATCATTTAAATTCTTATGAGACAAGTAAAGATAATGCCTGGCAATAATATTTATTACCTTCCTTATTAATGACATACATAACCAATGGGGTTTTTCAAGAAATATTATTTCATAAAAACACGGATTCATCACAAAAGCCCTTTTATAAGATCCTGAAAGATTAAACTTCATAATAGTAAAGTAGATCAACTGTTCTTACGTAAATGCATCCTTTGGAAGGGAACCAAGATAAAAAAAAATGAAGATGCATATCTAGGATTTATTGGCAAAGGCATTTTGAGGAAGAATTAGAATTTGAAAAACAAAAACAGTACTCATCACCTCCAGGTGAGGGAGTTGTAGATTGAATTCTGTTGGCAGTTGGAAGAAATGCTATAACCAAGGGGAATTGACATGAGTAGAAAACAATGTTGTAGGGAAATCACTGATTACTGAATGCAGAAAAGCCACTTACGTTACAATACTGCAAGCCAGAGACCAGTAAACCTCCTGTAGAGGGCCAGCGGGTAAATATTTTAGGCTTTGTAGGCACTTGGTCTTGATCACAACTACTCAGATCTCCCATCAGAGCATAAAAGCAATGGGGAAGATGTAATCTAACAAGTGTAGCTTTTTTCTGTTAAACTTCATTTTTAAAAATAGCAGCAGGTTGTGTCTGGTCTATAATTCATAGTTTGACAATCACTGTTTTAGGGAAAACTTACTACTTGGAATTGGCAAATGAAGACATAGAGAAATGGGTCTTAAAGATTTAAGCAGATGGTCTAGTAGGTTTTGTGACTGACTAGATGTAGAGGTAGACATTACAGGTAAAACAAAGTTTAGGATGACTTCCAATTTTCAGACTTGAATAACTAGGTAACTAAGGATCTGTTTACCAAAAGAGGGACTCTAGGGTGGCAAGTAAATTTGGTGACAATGCTTATAATTTGTTTTGGACAGGTTGATCTTTCAATTCCTATAGAACAATTAACTAGACAGTTACAGTATGCTTTTCTATATTTACCACTTTTCAATCAGTGCATCCTGCCAATTGTTCCTTACAAAGCTCTCAAATTCCTAACCCCTTTAATTCCCAATGTCTGGTTAACCCCTTATGATCTGGCCTTAGAATTGGCTTCTAGGCCTTAAGCCTTGCTATCCTCTAATCCACTGTCTACACCAAAGTGAAAACAAAACAAAACAACAAAAAACAAACTAACAAACAAAAAGTATTATACAGAGCTATTAGGTAGAAATAATACAGGCAGTCAGATAGTGCTTGGCTCTCAAGGAGTCAGTGCAGAAGAGAACACATTACAACTGTGGCTGGAGATGCATTCCTTGAAGGCCAGGCCTCAAGAAAAAGATGGAATGATTACATCTACATATCACCCACCAAGGGATAAACAATAATGACTGATATTCTAAATAAGCATTAGTCACTTGGGTGGGTGACTAGGACCTCCAAACCCATCCCTTTCATGAAAGGTCCTTGTTCCTTCCACACACACTTGCTCCGTGGCCTGCTTCTCCATTGGATCAATGTTATCTAAGTGACTGCATTTGTAGTCTTATTGATTGATCACAATTTTGCATCCATCTTGTATCCACCTCGTGATTTTGTACCAACCTTGTGATTTGGCTTTATTAAACTTCCTTTGATAAGTGGGTGCCTGGGCAACTCACTTTCCGTGTCCCCTCCTGTCTCTCTGAGGTAGGGGCTGTCTCTACCTGAATAAAATTTCCTGCTCTTAACCTCCATGGTTCCTCAGAATTCATTCTTTGATTTTGG
Organism: Dasyprocta punctata; assembly: GCA_004363535.1. Taxonomy (NCBI): domain Eukaryota; kingdom Metazoa; phylum Chordata; class Mammalia; order Rodentia; family Dasyproctidae; genus Dasyprocta; species Dasyprocta punctata. The sequence continues at coordinate 23,397 of RJWM01001977.1, read as the reverse complement.
GGAACATGAACTCAGCATATCGGACATCTAGTAGGTTGGGAGTTAGAATATTTCCCTTATATCATTTGAAGTCCTATATCATTAACGTGCAAATCTGGTTATGCCACTCCCTGAACCTTCACCGGCAGCTCTTCTACTGTGCCTAAGTCCTGTTAGACAGATCTTAAGTCGATCGGCCTCTACCTGCCCACTTGCTGTAAAAGGACAGTATCAAGCAAGTTTAGTAGCTCTTTTGTCTTTATATGGCACATACTGTTACCTCCAGTTGAATATCCTGCTTCATAGAAGCAAATATGTCAAAATCTTAACAGTTCTATATAGATGGTAGAAGTTATTGTTTTTTACAACTCTGTTTTCTGAAATATTCCTTTATAAGTAGTATTTTTAAAAATAATATTACTGCTTTTAGTAAAAAAAAAAAAAAAAAAGAGAAAGTTTAAACACACACAAAGGTCAACAACAATCAACTGCCTTTTCTGCCAGTTGGTTTCTAATCCTTGGGAAACCTTCGTCTTCCCATCTATTACCTTGAGGTCATTGGGTACAGCAGTCATTCCTCCCCTATCTGGCATCTACTTCTGAGACTCCTGGACATTTCTGCTCCTGTAATGCTCAGTTTCCTGCTTGGCCCTCTTAGCCACTGGTTCCTATCACACTGACTCCTCTGCTCCTTAATTCATAGTCACAGACCCAGAAGTTTAGCTCTGGAGAGGATGAGTCTGAAGGGCTATGTCCTTGGCAGGGAGCCCATCTCCAGTAGCTTCTGCCCAAAGAGAGTGCCTAGAGACTACATCTAAGGGGATTTATAATTTGCAGGCTTCTGGCCACAGATGAACGTGCTCAAGCAGTACCATGCCACTTAGAAGAAAGGGCAGAGTCCCCTGAATTGTTTTGGACACTCAATCAGGTGCCACGTGTAGTTGCCATTTCTTCTTTCACAGCTAATTCTTTTCCATCTTTCTTTTCTGGTTTGTGTGTGTGTGTGTGTGCGCGCGCTTTACTTTCTTCTTTATACAATTTCCATAGATTTCTAACTGGTCTTTTTGCCACCTACCCCCAATCTATTTTATTAAGGTAGCATTTGGAAACCTATGGAGACAGTTGGGCCTTTCTCAGTTCCCTCCCCTACCAGGTCCTGTGCTTTCTCAACTAGGGAAACTTTTTTAAAAGAATAACCTCCTACCTGTTTTCATCTGGCTAAGTTCTTACAGCCTGGCTCAAATGCTACCTATCCCACTAAGCTTTCCCTGTTCACAAAAGTCAACTACTCTTGCCTTAATTTCTTTTAATACTGCTTATATATACTAATTTTTGTCCTTAGTCCCATTACTTCCTTTTACTCTAGGTTTTTAATCCTCATCTTAATCCACAGAATCTTCACAGGGCCAACGTAATTCAGTATGCTGGAGATGAAAACTGACCGAAAGTTAGGACCAAGACTTACTTTTCATATCTGTAATCTCCATGTACCCAATACAGCAAATATAATTAAGTGCCTACTGAATGTATCGAACAGATACATCTTCATTTAATAAAGATTTCCTCAGCCCCTATTATATGCCAGGCAAAGAGCTCAGAAATTCACAAAAAGGATTAAACTAAAAATATGAAAATGATCCAACCTTCCATTGTTTTGAAAGATATTCTTTTTGTATCAAGAAAGAGATAGGCCAGACCACTCAGTTCCTCTGGGGTCAAGCTTTCATAGTATGACTCACTATTTTTTATTAAATTTCCTAAGTAGATATGACCACATTTAGACCTAGTATAAAAATCATTCTCACCCCAAACATAAGAGAATGTACAAATTTGATCAATTTAAATTACCATATTTCTGTTCATTTTCTTTGATACAAAAAATTGAGAGCTCATTGGTAATTCTAAGATTAAAAGCTCAAATTTCAGCTTTAATATTTATGGGAAAATAGCCTTTCCAGAACACTTGTAAGTCAGAAACAGAGGTCACCTGGATATTAATTCTGCTTTCTCCCTCTGGATGCGAAAGTGTCCTTGCTGACACTGAGTTGGTTCCAGTAGGAAAATCTGGTAATTATAAACATTCCCTTAAAAGGAAGCCCACAGATTGTTAGTTCAAGTTCTCCTGGAATAGTGATGAAAAGGGAAGAGCATACAGATTGTTAGTTCTTTTAGAACAGTGAATATAAAAGGGCAATGACAGCAAAACATGAACTGTCCTGACTCAGGAACACTATCTTGCTTGTATATTGTGATTAGTACATGTTTATTCCTATTAAGGTCCTTGGAAACAAAGAGAAGCTACGTTGAGATATACTGTAACACTTTCTACCCTGATTTGATTCCAATAAAACATTGGATCTTTGATTAACTAAATTGAGAAAATAAAGCAAAGAGCACAGCATATGTATGTGTATCCTCTCCTTACAAATCCATAACCTACCCAAAACATTGCATCAGATTACAGAAAAAAAAGTTAGCAATCAAATCACTTTGATGAAATAAATATGCTAATTATTAAGGCATAAATCAATTATATGATCTAACCTAACTGTGGAAAATGCTTTTCCATGGGATAAGTACAGATATTAAAAAATCTTGAGGGATAATGTAATTAGTAAGATGTTTTTGAGGGATAGTTCAACTTTTTAGAAATGGCACCAAAAAAATTGGAAAGGTTAAATTGCTTTCCTTCAATAAGTTATACTAAATATTTTCAACTTCAAAAATATTTTGAAAAGACTTACTTTAGATTTTATATTTTTGAACAAGTTTAGTAAAACTTCACACTAAACTAAGTTGTAAAACTCTAAATAAGAAAGATTGCTATGAAGTGAAGTTTTCTTTTTCTTTCTCATTTATCAAAAATGGAAAATAGAGCGGCAAAATAAATTTCTTTAAACCTGGACTTGTTTTTTGTTGGTCTTGCTGAGGTAAGCCATTTTGCTATTTAATATTGAAATAACCAATGCTTAATATTAAATACAATGACTTCATTGAAGCTTTTTTTTCTGGTTTCTCCACGAAAAAGAGTGATTAAAATGTTCACTAGTCCTGAAACCAACTTTGACATTTCAGTAGCTGAATTAAGCGACAGAATTACGTTTAAAAACTTATTAATGTACAAAAGTTTTATTTTAAGAGTAACTAAAATAAAGTAGGTTAAAGTAACTTCACTAAATTCTAGTTCCAGTAACCAAAAATATCATTACATATGATAAAGACAACAATACTGCCATCGGACATCAAAGGTGCTAAGCTCTTTCCCAAAACAAAAGATCTTCTGATATATCTACTTTTATATAAAAAATAAGTTCATAAACCTTAAGAGTTGAATTCACTCCAAAAATGCAGAGGGAGTACTCATTTTCTGATGGTGTCTCATTTGTACCTGGAAAAAACTTGGGCTTGAATGACTTGTGAACCGCAATTACACACACCCTCAAGTGGCCTACTGCAGACATGAGTATTTGTTTGTAACATTCGGTGGGTATGAGGTGGCAGGCACAAAAGCCGTCCTTTTGAAACTTTTCCCAGTGTATGGAAAATCTTAGTTTTTAATTTATGTAAACCAGTTCTGTAACTCACATAAATACAACTCTTTTGGAATAGAAACATTACAGCAGCCCTACTTTCCTCAGCTAAACTTAGACGACTCAATGATGGGCACATTTTCTGGGCCCCACCTTCTGCAAACAAATTTTAAAGTACTAAAAAGTAACCAGCTTTACATCACAGAATAACTGATTCAAGGACACAGACTGGAGAAATGTTCTAAACAGTACTATTACTCTGTTGGGTGATTTAAACAGTAAGATTTATTGTCTCCTTCCAGTCTAAATTTTAAGCCATGGATTTTGGACTTTGTCAAGGTTCATGCTAGCTCTCATCAAATTAGGCTTGATGTGAATGGGCCAACTCACTCTAACTACGTACTAAAAGTAGGAAAATGATTTGTCCCTTCCTCCCCTCTTAAAGGTCACATGCCTGGGACCTCTACAAACAGTAGTATTATTAAATGGAAAATTCTCGGTGGTTCCAAGAATGGCAAAAACATCTTCACAGAGGAAACTGTTGATTAGCAATTGAATAAAAGTAAAAACATGACAGTAAAATAAAACCTAAACATAGAACATATCACATAATGCTCTGCAAAATGAGACAATCAGTGCTATTTGTGTCTAATTGGCTTGAGATCCACCTCTTCTCTTTCCTGTATTTTGTCTCTTATAGCCAGTTGCAAACCTTAGGTTACCTCAGAAATGTAGCACTCCTAAGCACTTTGAGAAAAAAGTGGGACCTCAGCAATATTTAAAATTAGTTGAAACCAGTTTGCTGAAGGTTCGCTAAGTTATTATCACCATTATTTATGAATGTGGTAAGAATAATGTAGTCTCATAAAGTGGCTTACATGTAATAACTAAATATGTATTTGAATGTAATATTCAAATATTTATAAAACTGAAAATGGAAATTGTAAACTAGCTTATTGTTTCATTATAAATCTTTTTCTTTGGTTATGTAATTTAATGTCTACCTATTTTATCATCAAAATTAAACTAACAAATTTTAAGTCTTTGGTTTTAGTTGCTCACATTTCAACAGTGCCAAGGAATAGGCTAAAAAAGAAATAAAAAATGTAATAACAGTGAATATGATTACTAAGACTCAAGTCTTTTTTCTGAGGCAAGAATAAAGCAGTTTCACTCAAAACAGCATAAAATATAAAGATATTTTATAAAAGAAAAATCACTAGAGAAATATAATCAATTTTTCTACAGTTCATAATCCTGTAGAAGTTTAGAGGAAAAACTTACTAAAGGAGACTGATGTCCCCCACAAAATTGGTTATACTAAAACCTTGATAGTTTGTAACAAACTACTCCTTCTAATAGGAATGAATCCACATTATCTATATTTAGCAAGATAACATCACACAGCATCCATGGCGAACCTTTTAGAGCTTTCAATGATACAAACAGCCTGCTAGGGCACACATGTCATAGTTTTGCCACCACTGACATAGAGCAATATATATCTATTTCTACTACTAATGTACATAATGCAAAGGGACAAAGTTTGCTGTTTCCATACCTCAGCCAAAGTATATAATTATCTTTGCCAAATGTTCAGCAATCTACAGGGTTTAAATGCATAAGACACCCACAGCCAGGATTACATCTTTTTTATGGACATGAATACAAAGGGAAAGAGAAACACTGGTTTAGCCTATAGTCATCTAAATGTGATTTAGACTTTTAGATAGAAAATAGTCATTTGTTTCATAAATAACTTTTGGAAAACTAAAATTTCTAATGATAATATTAGAAGATCTTGCTACTTAAAAAATCTACATTAAAGCACAATGAAGGACTTTTGTGGAAATGACCTGTTGTTAGAAGTTTCTTTAGTCTACTATTATGTGTTTGAAATTGTAACTTTTTATTAATTAGGATAAATAAAATTATACTTAAACCAGGCGTGGTGGAGCATGACTTTAATCCCAGCACTGGGGAGGCTGAGGTAGGAGGAGCGTTGTGAGTTCAAGGCCAGTTTGGGCTACAACGTGAGCACAACGCCGGCCTAAGATACATAGTGCGACCCTGTCTCAAAAAACTAAGGCCAAGAGGTTGGCTCAGTGTCTTAAATTCCTGTCTGGCAGGCACAAGGCTGTGAGTTTGATCCCCGGTGCCACAAAACCAAACCAAACAAACAAACAAAATTATACTTATAAATCTAAAACCCATACAAATATACATTTAGTATAGTACTCTTCATTTCTGTTTTGGTAATTCTCATTTTAAAAGATGTCTGTGCTATTAAGAAGGGGATCTGTGTATGCTCCAGAAAACTTCAGCCAGGGAAACTCCCAGAATTGCAAACTCTTTTCCTGTTCTATAACTGAATCCAAGGACAATCTTTAGAAACAATTCTTTCTTCACCAAATATGAAGTTTGCTTTTGGAGATAGCTCAGGGAAAAGGATTAAGAGCTTAGGTGTACACAAGCCTGAAGAAATAGCATAATGTGAGCGTATGAATGGGAAACTTTTGCATCCTCGGTATAGAATACATATGTGTCCTTGGAGTTTGTAAAGAAACTCTATAGTTTGTTTCAGTCAAAACAAACAGCAGAAAATATGAGGAAGGACAGATTTCAGTAAAAGTAAACATAAATTCTTGGCTCTTCATCACTTTCCTTTTGAAGGTGTCATTGCCCTGATCATTACCTTTTGGCCAGACTGAGAAGAGTAAAAGGCGTTGCATTGAATTCCAAAAACAAAATTATAAACATGAGGTTAAAAGAAAATATGATGTTATTCCAGATCTCTCGTATGGATCTAAAACTTACCCCCAAGTTCCTTTGGTTTTAAAGAAGGAAAGAAAGTTCTTTTTATGTTTATGATATTGAGAATACTGAGATAGTATAAGGTGACTTAACATCAGAGCTTTATAGGTGAGTTCATTTAAAGTTTAAATCAGAAAAGTGCAGGGTTATGTCACTAGAAACGAGGATGACAGAAAAAAAGTTAATTTGTGCAAACAGATGTAATTCAATAAATGTAGAAAATTTTCAAAAAACTACTTCACTTTTAATTTCATTAGAAAGTACAGTTTGGGGGCTGGGGGATTAGCTCGGTTGTGTAAGTGCCTGCCTGGTAAGCATGAGGTCACGAGTTCGATCCCCAGTACCAAAAAAGAAACAAAACAAAACAAAACAAAAAAACAAAAAAAGTACAATTTGGAAAAAAAGATACAATTTGAATATTAATAATATAACATCATTTCTTAAAGAAGGACAAATTTTGAGATCCAGTCTATTAAAAGATTTCACAGTTGATTTCCACCACTTCTCGGTTAGTGATGCTATTCATATTTAAATTGTTGCTATTTACTTTCTAATGGAACACTTTCATTTACTATGACTAATCAAGAGTACAAAAGCTTCTGACAAGACCAGAAGTATGGTTAAGCTACTTTTATTTTCAATTGGAAGTTCTGGCAAATATATTCAGGAAAGAGAGGAGCAATCAATAGCTTTCATGTACTGAATAAATGATAGATTAAACTTAAGGAAAGACTAATTTTGATTATGCTTGAAGGCTCAGCATTCTTTTCCTACACTGTACAGCAAAGACAACAACTAGCTTTTAGCATAAATCTCTGGATGAAGATCATAGGAAAAAGAGAATCAAAACCATTTGAGTATGTCACAAAGCTATCAACTTCCAAACAAATCCAGGTTGAACTGAAAGCAAAAGTTTACAGAAAGCAATACAAATAATTGCTTAACTTTTAATATTAGCCAAGTTGTGTCATTATTTAACACTGAAGTCCAAAACAATCTAACAACCCTTTTGTGTCACACTACAAATAGACCTCAACACAGAAGGAATTATCTCAAAGGTACAAACTAGACAATAAAAGAATCTAGTTACAGAGCACAGAAGATAACAATTAGTCCTCCATCACAGCTATGAAAGCAATTCAAAGAGCACTCTCAGTCATCTGAAGTAGTTTAGACAAGATACACAAAGAACTGTCTCATAGTCTTCAGAACTAAAGCATGTATCATCTATATAGTCTAGTGTAAGTATAAGCTGATTTGAAAGCAGTAAGATAAACTTGGACATAGTTTTCACATACCCAGAATTAAAGGAACACATACACAAATCTGTGTGTACAAATAATACAAAATAATATTTCTAGGTGCTGTTTTAAGAGCTTTATATACACTAACTCATTTAATCTATACACCGATACTTTCATAGTTTTCTTTTCTGATTCTAGGTTCAATCAAGGCTCCCCATTGAGTTTGTTTAGGTAGTTTCTTCCATTTATTTTTATTTTTTTCATTTAAGAGACAGGCTCTTGTTATGCTATGTTCCTCAAGGTGTCTATAAACTCCTGACCTCAAAAAATCCTCCTGTCTCAGTCTCCCAAATTGCTGGAATGACAGGCAAACATCACTGTACCCAATATGTGTGTGTCAGTCCTGTTTTACAATACTGTTATCAGCTCACTTTAAGAAATGAAGGTAAATGTCTGCTCTAGTTCTCTAGAACTCACAGTTAGACAGAGATGGAATCCCTTGGTCTGGAGTCTGTATATCGTATTCGAGAATCATCACACAAGCAGCTCAAAAGTATGGTTCATGGACACTGGGAAACCCTGAAAACACTTTATAAGAACCCATGAGGTCAAAACTACTTTGACAAGAATATTAAGATGTGATTTGCCATTTATACTGTTTTAACACTTGCACTAATGCTACAAAAGCAATGATAGGTAAAACAGCTAGGACCATGGCATGAATCAAGGTAGTGGCAGCAAATTGTCCTAGAAGTCACTGTTCTACACAGGTACTCTCAGTAGTTAAAATAAACAAATAAATAAACAGAAAAGTAAATAAATAAAGATGGAGGAAAAATGCCAGTGACACTTTAGAATATACTGATGAAATATTAAAAATTATTAATTTTATGAAATTTCAGCCTTTGAGCACAATATTCTGTGCAATGAAACAGAAGTATATATGCAAAAGCACTTCTACTGAACATACAAGTATGATAGTTGCTTGTCTTGTTTTTCATTTTTTTTGGTACCAGGGATCAAATTCAGGACCGTGTGCTTGCCAGGCAGGCACTTTTGCCACTGAGCTATACCCATGATAGTTGTTTTGAAGTAAATACTAGTTGAATTGTGAGCTAAAACTATTAGGGCTTTTTCATGGTGTACCTGAAATTTGAAAGGACAACTGACAAACTTTGGTTGTCCTAATTGGGAAATAAAGTGAGGATCCTACTTCAAGATAGAAGACAGAAAACGTTTGTTGACAATGGTGAAATCTGAGCATTTGAGCAAAAATTAAGTCTTAAAATCTTGGAATCAGTGCCATAAAACTTAAACAGAAAAAGACTTTTTGGGAGATCAGTGATAATTTTAACAAATGTGATTTTTATATAACACAGTGTATCAACATGTGGAAGATCTGCAGAATTTGATGAATCAATCAATACTTTCCAAATGACCAATACATACTGTTACAAAATCATCCATGGGCAAATGATTCATTCAAAGTTTAAAATAAACCAATGGACTTTAATGCATCACAGATTATAAAGATTTATTAATTTGGCTTTGCATTTCACATTACCTATAGCTTATATGAAATTACTATCTGTTGAGTTTCATTGTAGTATCAAAGAAGAAAAATCACAAATATCTGAAAAAAAGTCACATACTCCTCCCTCCTGAAATTATATATTTGTGTGAGGAGAGATTTTCCTCCTATAATATAACCAAAAACAGCATAGTGGATGCAACAGATCTAATGAAAAAACAGATATGACAATCCAGCTGCCTTCTATAAAACCAGAAATTAAAGAGATTTCCAAAAATGTAAAATAATACCACTCTGTTCATCAAAGGTTTATTTTTTTGGGAAAAATAATTTTTTTTAAAAAAATCAGACATTTTAATGTTAAGATTTAGTAGAGTATATTATGTTATTTAAAAAAATAACACATTTTAAAAAGTTCTTAGTTGTAATTTCTGATAAAAAATATTGATAGGGATAACCCATATAAAAAGTCTTTCAAATCCTGAATAATTTTTATAAGTGTAAAGCTCTTGAGACCAAAACACTTGAAATACAACAAGCCCAAATTACCCTATCTGTCTACTGCATATGGAAGCATGTATCTACAAGGGGGTGAGGACAGGAGACACTGTTCCTTGGCAGTTTCCATATTCTGGAGGACAGCATCTGAAGTTTTATTTGGCTTTTAAAGCAGGATTTCCTATCTACTTACTAAAAATATAATACATTACTAGCAAACAAAAATTACTTTAGTAATTGTAATTCTACAATTCAAGACATTATTGGTATTTTTCAAAATGTGGTATCTTCAGTAAACAGGAAATAGTCAAAATAAATTGGAAATCTATAAGGATCAAATGACCAGCAAACTTAGTTGAACAATCTTCAGTGTTTCAAAGGGCACAAAAATTGAATCTGTGATTTGCAAATAAGCTATTTCTAATGAAGGGCAAATACTGATACAAACACAATATACCATGTCATACCACTTATTCAAATTGTTGAAGACTCAGTGGACAAATAAGCATCTTAAAAGGTACTCTAATCACACACTGGATGCTTAATAAGGGTACCTAAAAAAATAAGTGAATGAACTAATATAAATTATTTTTCTTCTTCAGATTTGCCAGTGAAATATCTGTTAGCATATCTTCAGCAATGAAGTATATGCAGCCTGACGTGTACTTCTAATGGTATCTCACATTTCTAATACATGCACACATATTTACATATCTTTATGAATACATATTACATGATTAAATCTCAATGTTTATTTTTTTTTCCTAGTGGAATTGTAATAGATCTGAATTAAATTTCCCCAATTGGGGAAAAACAATTATCAATTACAGACTGTTTCCAGAGGAAAAATTTTCATAAATTCTAAATAGCATATAAATAAAATTGCAAACATGATCCACCCATAAGTTGAGTCAGTAAGTACTCTGATACTGAGCCAATAAAGCTAAAATTAGAAAGTGAATTTCCTGGACCTAATAAATAATCTCACAAGTAAAAGATTAAAACAATGAGTAATAAAGGGTTCAGGTAAGGCTTGTTTTCAGAAAAAAGAAAAATCGTTTTTATAAAAAGTTATTCTAGCAGGTTAGTATTTGTTGTAACAGAACTTGTTCTAAATAAGGACAAAACTACACATTTTTATTTTGCACAGTAATTGGTCATATTACTTGTATGATCAGAAGAGCATTATTCTCTCATTCCTTTAAACAAAGTTGAGTATTCACCAAACACCAGGTGACCACTGCTATACCCAATGAGTTTCTAAAGGATGAGTTCTTAGGCTTTTGCTTTCTTATCCTTTTTAGTGGGTAAGAAAATCAACATGAATTTGTAGTTACTTCAGAGTTTTATGTGCTGTGAAATGGTGAGTGATTCGTGAGTTTTCAGAAGATACTACAAGAAAAAGTATGTAAGATTGACATTCACATTCCATTTACATTATCAGTAACAAAATGATCTTCAACAAATCATTTATCCTCTCAAAGCTTTATATGTAATTTAAAGAAATCAAGTGCTATCCTGTGAATGGCTCCATCCTTATATATCCTTATATATGGAACCCCTGTGGGGAGGATTAGTGCTCTTATAAAGCATACGGGTTCTATGTAGGTCTCTTGCTTCTTCTTCTTGGTGTTTTGCTCTATGAAGATACAGCAAAAGAGATGACTGTCTGCATATAAGACAGCCCTCACTAGAAACAAAATCTGCCAGTGCCTACATCTAGGACTTTCCAGGCTCTAGAAATGTGAGAGAAAATTTCAATTGCTTTGAAGCCAGCCAATCTATGATACTTTATCGTAGTACCCTAAGTGAGGTAAGGCATTGGGAGACAGTTGATACGGTCTTCCAGCTTTAAATTTCCATAATTCTATTAAGGAGCTACAAACATTTGGCATAGGAAGATTAAGTGGGACAGAAGACAACTCAGTGGGAAAACAACAATAGTGTAAATGATTCATCCTAGAAATTTTAAAAATTATACTATCTTTCCTTAAATCAAAATTAACTTTTCTTAAATTAAAAATATCATGTAATAAAATGAACAATGGTTAGAATCACTTAAAATATATTACAGAGTATCTTTTTTTTTTTCTGGTACTGGGGATTGAACTCATAACCTTGCGCCTGCCAGGCAGGCGCTTAAGCCACTGAGCTAAACTCCCGGTTTTTAAGAGTATCTTTATAGGTATGTAGTATTTTGAAAATAGAAAAAGAAAATATTGTAATTAATTTAACTTAAATAGTTACTATTTATTATTGAATGACTACTAATCCATATCATTACAACAACCTAGTAGAATAGGTGATTTAGTTCTGTTTTTAAAATGAAGAAACAGAGGCTCACAGAGATTAAATAATTTACCCAAAGAAACTAAGTTAAAAACTGACACAGCTAGTCTTCCAACTTGGATATGTTTAAATTCACGTTTACACTACAAAAACAAAGCTTTTCTGATTCCTACAAATAAGTCCCTTTTTTATATCAAGTTTCAATAACTAATGGTAATGGGAAAAGAAACAACATGGAAAAGTAAACAACACAAACATGGCATAATAGCTTGCGACATGGAATAAACCCTATAAAATGAGTTCTAAGGTGAGTGAGATACTGGATTTAGGGCTTCTAAGGCACCTTTCAAATCCCAAACTTAAGTAATATTTTCAATTCATTGAGATTTAAATTATCTATAACCCACTCTTCCCATAGAAATTGACAATTCTTGTATTACATAAATTGTGAATTACAAATAGTAAGTATATTATAATATGGGCAATCTTCTCATGAAAAAATTCCAAGTTCTACTATTTTTAATTTTCTATTGTTCTTTCATTGCTTGTTTAAAAGAAAAACACACTGAAAACACAAAAGACATTTTAAACCCAGTTACTACCATTTTCTGAAAGAGACAGAGAACTTGCTTCAGAGATGACTGTACTCATTTTTCATTTCCATTCACTTTTTCTATTCTTAGGATCAGACAACATAATTGTAACAAATATACATATATAAATGTTCTGAAGAAAATTAAATAGGATAAGTCCAAGAAAATATACCAACTAAATTTTATTTTTGGATACTCAAAAGGAAACTAAGACTTCAAGGTATTACACAAGATAAAACTGGAAGCAAAAGACATGAAACTAATAGTCGTATTATACTATGACATGTAGCAAGAGACAAAAAAAATTAAAAATTACTTCTAACTAATTGAAACAATTAATGAATTATAATGTCTGAACTTACAATATGATCCTTGAATTTTTAAGGAATGCAATACTTTCAAAAAATCTGACTGATCAAGAAAATCTGCCAGTTGCTAAGATAAACATTAAAATGTAAATCTAAGGTACCATAAAAATATTGGGTACATTTATAGAATATCCGAAACAACCACAGCAAAATACACATTCTTTTCAAGGGCACACGGGACATGGACCAAGATATGCCAATGCCAGGCCAAAAATAAAGTCAATAAATTTAGAATAACACGAATCATATAGAATATGTCCTTTGACCACAATGAAATTAATTTAGACATTGGTAACAGAAAAATACTTGGAAAATTCTCAAGTATTTGGAAATTAAACAGCGCATTTCTACATAACCAAGCCATAGGTCAAAGAAGCCACAGGGATATTGAAAAATATTTTGAACTAAATTAAAATAAAAGCACAATTTATCAGCCCAGGCTTAACCAGAGAAACAGAAGCAGTAGGATACAGATAGACAGATAAATACATAGATATATCGCAAAGAATTGCTAACATAGTTGTGGGTTGCTTAGGCAAGTATGAAATTTATAGCATGGGCAGGACATCAAGAAAGGCAAGCTGGAACTTTTGGGGCATGAATCTGATTTGCTATCCAAATGGAATTTTCTGGTCAGGGGAAACCCCAGCTCTGGGCTTCAGGCTTCAGCTGATGGAATCTGGCCTCCAGATTATCTGGTATAATCTGCTTGATTTAAAGTCATTGATTACAGACTTTAATCAAACCTATAAAATACCTTCACACAAACACAGGTTAGTGTTTGTAAAACTGGGATCTAGTTGACCTTAAAAACTGGTCATCATGGGCCGGGGATCTAGCTCAGCGGCACAGTGCCTGCCTGGCAGGCACGAAATCCCAAGTTTGATTCCTGGTATCAAAAAAATAAAAAATGAATAAAATAAAGCTTTCAAAAACTGGTCATCTTAATAATGTTTGGAGGGAAACTTAAGAGTTTTATATTAAGAGTTTTAGTTGAGTTTTACATTTTTCTATTTATAGTAGAATAGAGAAAAAGTCTAGAACCAACTACCTAAGCTTCCCTCTTAGGAAGTTAAAAAAAAAAAAAAAAAAACCAGACAAGAAGAAAAAGAAAAGGAAGAGGAGTAAATTAAACAGTGGAAGGAAGTTGGAGAACAACCTGGTCTCAACACATACCATTACCTGTCACAAAGACGTATCACAGCTTTTTTAATAACACATAAAACTTATCAATTTGGAAAAGGGCCAGCTCTAACTTTTCGCTGCTTACTCTGTTCTAGACATGACTTTTATAGAAGCTGAGAGTAATTTGTGCCCTTAAAAGTACTTTAATATCTTCATTTTTGAGAAAAGAACCTCTAGGGTCAAATAGCTGAGGCCAAAAAAAAAAAAAAAGACATATGATCTCTATAACTCTGGTGCTTCAGCTTCCTCCCAGGCTCCTTGTGATGTAACAATTCTCTAAAAAATCTGCCCTAGCTAGGCCAGTATTGTAGGCACTGCTTACTTTCTGTTACTTTTTAAATTACCTATAGGCTAGCATATAAAGCACCTTCATAAATTAGAAAAGGATACTGCATGTACAAAGACCTGATTGACAAATAAATGACAGACAAAACAACAAACCAAACACCTTCTACAGGCTACAGGATCCATTTTAGAGACTAATGTAGCTCCCTGAGCAGTACAGGCTTACTGAAGGCATTCCCAGCTAGATTTCAGCCCATCATTCTATGGTAAAGTCCCACTTTCAGGTTATAATTTGTATCAGTAGCCCTGCTTACTAATCATTCACTATCTTATCAATGCAGAATATCACGCCATGTCATTCTTTAAAAGTATTCCATTCATAAATGAATCACAGGGGCCAGGGATATAGCTCAGCAGCACAGTGCCCGCCTGAAAAGCGTGAGGTCATGAGTTCGATTTCCGATACAAATAAATAAATAAATAAATAACAAGAACATGAGTCCCATAGGAGTCCCACATAAGAAAAAATTTTAGAACTATTATCTAAAAACAGTTGGCAAACCAAAGTTCTAAAAATGTAAAATTCAAGCAAAAACACATTAAGAGCAGAATAGGAAAATTTTACTGGCAATATTTTGTTTTAAAAAGTGATAATTTATATTAGTTTTCTTTAATAAGATTTGAAATGTTAAAAAAAAGATTTGAAATGTTTCTGTAAGCACTAAATTTTTAAAAAATATATAGATGGAGAAAATAAAAAATGAAAATATTATTTTCCTAAGCAGCAAACACTGTATTTTCAGCAAGGCCATTTATCTTTCTAAAATAAAACAGCTGTATCCACTAGCTAAAGTTAGAATGTTATCTTGTAAATTTGTTTCCTTAAGTGAACAAGTCCATAATCAGATTTATTATTTTTTACTTTATGAAGTTGTCATAAAGTTTTTATTATAAACAAAATGTTCTTAAAAATAATTCTTTCATTTTTATAAACATTCAAAACTGAACAAATGAAATAAAAATAGTAATTAATGACTTAAGTAAAATGTAATAAATTGGTAGCCCATTTTCTGAGAAGAGACCATTCCTTTTATTAGCAAAATTACCTAGACATTCTATTTATTCCAGTTTGGGTTCTGGCAGTTGGCAGAAACCTCTCTTAAATAACACATACTCAGGAAAACCTTCTTTAACCTCATGTGACTTAACATTTTACCTGAGATTTTCTATGTTTTTAGAGTACTCTGTCTACATTATTTGATATTTTTAATGCTATTCATTACGCAATTTCATGCACTCATGTTTTACAAAGTATGATATAAGTAACAACTGCATCTGATGCAAAGTTACAGTCTCTGTAGACAAGAAAGAGATGTATAAAATGGGAGAACCACAGTGCTTCTGAAGGAAGGCAGTTACTAATTTTCTAGGTACGCTCAACTTGTCTCTTTAAATCATCTCAATGAGCTGGGTATGATACCCTTTAAATATATACAGCACCTTAAATACTACTGTGAGTATCTATATGCTTCATAACTATTACCAATTAAATGACAAATTAACTTTCCATTTTATTTGAAATATACCATGACTGGATGAGTGTAACAGAAAGCAAGTTTTTCTATGGTTGTTAAATGAGTGAATTAAACTATAGGGCATCAAAGAATCTTTTAACTTTATAATCAGAAGCTATGTGTTGCATCATGTTTTAAAAATAGTTTCACATGTATTATTTCATTTAACTTTACCAAAATTCTATTGAGATAGGAAAGGCAGGTATGAACCATATCTAAAGATAAGGAAACAGGTTCATACTCAGATCTCGTTATCATTAAATTAACATTCATTATTCAAATAAGCTTTTAAGGTGGTACTAGAGATACAATTTGCTTTCATCATGCCACCATGCAGATTCAGGCCTCTCCTAAGACACTATCCCATTAACTACACTTATTGGGTAGGGTATTAATTTTCAAATTATAAAAAGTAAAATAACAATTTATTAATCTAACTGGCTGCCATTCATATTACTCCACTCCAAAAACGTCGAAAATGCAATATTTACCCAACTTTGAATCTTCCAACTTGATTTAATCTAGTTGATCTATATTTATCTGTGTATTTAGCACATAAATAAAGCAAAACAAGTTATACTTTATTACCCTGGAAGGTACCTCATGATCTGGTGCCAACCCTTCTTTTCAGCTTTTCTTCTAACTACATCTACTCTTCTAGTCATAACAGGTTGTTCCTCAAATACTCCCTGTACTTTTCTGTTTCCTCTGCTGGAAATTCCCTTCCCCACCCATTTCCTCTTATTCAAATTCTACCTCTTCTTCAAGGCCTAGTATTAATGCTATCTACTTGCATACGACTTCCTGATCCATAAAACCAAAACTAATC
Source organism: Dasyprocta punctata (assembly GCA_004363535.1). Taxonomy (NCBI): domain Eukaryota; kingdom Metazoa; phylum Chordata; class Mammalia; order Rodentia; family Dasyproctidae; genus Dasyprocta; species Dasyprocta punctata. Next base: position 6,678 of record RJWM01001977.1, on the reverse strand, counting down.
CCTCCCTCCTACATGAAGCTACTGTACTCTCTCTGAACTTCTATTTTCATATAGAGTTCATTGTGTACAAATGACTATCTATCTTGTTCAACTGGAAGCTTTATGGGCAAAGGCAGTATCATTCTTTATATCTATCATGTGGATGTTGTAGATGTTTGAAAAACTGCTGAATGCAAAGTATTCAGCCAACAGAATACTGCCATGGTCCAAGTTTTCATCATATCTGTCTCCCTAACCTCTAAACTTGGCTCCCTCTAGGTTATTTTCCATAGGACTACAATGGTGATTGTTCTAAAACAAAAACCTCATCATGTTATTTTTTATTGGTCTCCACCATCTTAAAGGAGAGATACAAGCTTCCAAATAGACCACTAAGGCTCATCACGACCTGCCTACAGCCTATTTCTCTAATACTTTCCATGGAAATTCTTACAGACATGCATCTATGTGCACACAAATTCTTGCAGGTACCAGAATGTCACACTCTCAACTGTCCCTCTGCACCTATTATCTGCATCCTTGATACAATGTTCTAATATCTTATTCTGTATACCTTATCTCAGAGGAAGTATAATATGGCACTTAAGTCAAACATGTCTGCATTTAAATTTCAGATTGTCCATTATTGGAACCGTAGTCTTGATTAAATTAAACTTTGAAAATACAATTGAGGTAAGGTTGGAAAGCACTCCAGTTTTGCCATTCTCCCCCTACTCTTTCTGTAATACCCCTCTGTTCCTAAATTAAGATGAGCAATTTCTTTATTTTCTGCAAAAAACAAAGACAACATTAGAATCTAAGTTGTATCCCTGCACACAGAAGTAATTAAACTTCAGATTTTAAAACAATCTTTAAATTCTGTTATTTTTTCCCCTAGGTCTTTATTCACTATATACTGAAAGGTAAAGTAACAATGAACAAAAATTTTAAATCTTTTTATATTTATAGTAATTGTCCATCTCAGCAAACATGCATATTTTAATGTATTTACTTGCTTTGTATATCTTCTTTGTTAAAATATTTATTCAGATCTTTTGAACATATTAAATACTGGTTTATTTTCTTACTGTTGCGGTTCTTTATATTTTCTGGATCCCAGTCTTTATTGGACATATCAGATACATGATTTATACTTTCCCAATCTATGCCTTATATTTTCATTCCCTTCAGGGTATCTTTTGAAGAATCAAAGAATTTTAGTTTTTATGAAGTCTAATTTATCAATTTTGTCCACATAATTTAATGCTTTGGCATTTAAAGACTGTCAAATCTATGTTCATACAGATTCTTTCCCATATTTTCTTCTGAAAATTTAGTAGTTTTATGTTTATGAGTATGATCCATTTTGAATTATTTTTATAAGGTATATGGTATATACCAAAGTTCATTTTTGCACATATCTATAACTGTTCTAGCATCACTTTTAGATAGGATTACCATTTTTCAATGAAATTGCCTTTGTATCTTTGTAATAAATTCATTGAATTTGTCTATGTGGGCCCATTTCTGGACTGTTCATTCTAATCCACTTATCTACCTCTCTATTTTTAAGGCATCCTGTTCTTTTCCTTAAGATTTAATAGCCATGTAATACTTTAGATTTTGGTAACTAGCACACACTGTATTTAGATAGTTCAAGTTCAAAGAACATACTATATAGGATTTCCCTTTGTTCTAACAACCAAAATGTACAAGTAACAATAAAAAGTTAAACAGAATTTGTATGATGTGAAACAGACAAGATTGCTGCCGCATGCAACATCACACAAAGGTTATGCAACTGCTCTGCTCAAAATCTGGGAGTTTTTTAACCTTAAAGAGGTCAGATGAGGTGAATCCATTTGGCACATCAATTTCCATGTCAGGTTCATAATTTTGTAAAAGTTTTATTTGTTTATATTTTATTTTAATCTGTTCAAGTGTCAAATGTTCATCTATACTAAACTTTAGCAATTACAATGTTTGCAACATGAATTTTTAAACATTCTTAAAATATTAGTTAAAACTTTTGAAAAAACAAGCTGAAATTATTTTTCTCATATGCAAATACAGTTTTATGTTTTTATTGGAATAACTAGTATTTGTCCATGTTTTAAAGAGATTTTGAGTTAGTAAGAGTTTTTATACATAGTAAGAAGCTCTGAATGACCTTAAACTTCATGAATTAAAGTAATTCAAATATCTTTCCTTTTTAGGACCATAACATCAAGATCCAAAGTACTGAAGTTTCAACTCAACTATCTACAAATTTATTCTCTTCCCTTCTGAAGCCCAGGGTCCTAAGTGCTAAATTTTTGCTGCAGGCCACATGCAAGTATTACAACAGATGTGTTGTTTTTTTCTCCTCACTGAAAATTGCTACATAGCACTAATCTGGCTTAGAAATCAAGCTAATTTGACTGGGAAAAGGCACCCTCTCTCTTGTTCTGTCTTCTTCGAGGGATCAGTGTCTTCTGGAAACATCCAAATCTAGCACTGAAAACAACAAAGTAATCTACACTCCTGGCCAGGAGTGGCATATATTCAGAATCCCAGAACTTGGAAAGCAAGGTAGGAGAACTGCTATGAATTCAAGGTCAGTCTGGGCTAGATAGTAAGTTCAACGTCAGCCTGGAATACATAGCAAGACTTCATTTCCAAACAAACCAGAACAAAACAAAACAAAACAAAAAAGATATACATCCCAACTTGCTTTTTAACTTTATTTATGTTATTCACCTATGCCCCTAACATACAGGAAAAGATAAACAATGTACATTTTCATCACTAATTAATTGGCTAACAAAAACTATGAGGAAAGACCTTTAAATATATACTGAAATATAAGCATATTTTACTCCAAAATTCTTTCCATTCTACACAGAAAAGGCTAAAACCATGTGAGGAGTAGAACAAAATTTTTCAAATCTCAGTGGAATAATGATAAATCCTATTTTAGAATATAACAATTTGACTATATGAGCATAAAGTCAAATATTTAAGGTTGTTGAACAACTGCAATGTTATCCCAGGCTTCCACTTCTGGCCATTGTCCAGTACCATCAAGATGAGACATCTTCACACTGTATTTTCACAGGCCAGTTACACAGCGTTTTTTTGTTTGTTTGTTTGTTTGTTTGGTTGGCTTATTTTTTTGTTTGGTGGTTGGCAAGTACATAGGAACTTCACCTAAAATAAAGTCTTACCAAATTGTAGCAGACTATAAAAAACAAAGACCTATAACACTTTTAGTCTTTGTCCTAGGCCTATATGATATCTATGAATACCTTGAAGCCAAGGCAAAAGTTTTTAACTGTTAAATAAAGCTGGTCTTTAAAATATTTCAAGTTATTGTCAATATTGTGAACAAATAAGTATATCTGGAAAGTTTCTATAAATTTATAATGATTAATGAAACTAAAACAACTAAACACTTATCTAAAAGGAAGAAGAAATTGGCACGAAATCATTATATAACTTTCTAGGTTAAGAAAACACTCTTCTATATAGAATCAAGAAATTCAAATATACAGCAAGAACAAATCTAACTCCCTATCTGTTGAGTACCTGCATACCTTTGATCTAATGAATTTCTAGAACAAATTGAGAATACAACTTAAAAAGAAACGATTCAGCAACTTAAGCCCATATACCGATTGTTACCAATGTTTAGCGGAAGTACTTTTCAGTAGGAACTGAAACTTGCCAATTATTGTATAATAAGTTTGAGACTGTTTAAACAAGATAACTTTTTAAAAGCAGCTAAATCAATACTACAAATTTTAAAATGGAAAGCACACTAAGTTAACAAAACAAAATTAGGAACTAGCAAAAAAAAATGGATTAAGCGTTCTTAAAATTTTTAAGTGAGAAGAAAAATAAACCGTATATAATACATATAAAAATTTAGCAAGCTACTGATATGCTTCAAAGTAAAAATAAAATCCTATTTAAGGTTTAAGACTCACACAGGTACATTTAAATGGTAAATACATTTAAATCAGTATATATGCACACATATATTGAATAAACTGACACACATGGTATTGCTATATCCAAATAATAAAGACTAAGGAATAGAGATATCAAATACTAATATGTCAAAATTGGCAGAGAAGTGGTAATTTACTGTCAGAATTCTGTGAGGTTCTTCTTCAAAGTGGGTCTTACTGAATAGTTTACATTGTTCCTACTTTTCAAAAGAAAACCTTAAGACATAGATTCAATAAAACTAACTAAACAAAATTCAGTCATTTAGAAGGTTAATGTTGATGAAAACTATAGGGGTGATTCTGAAGAGTCCTAAAATTTCAAAGAAAAACTGACTTCTAATCACATGCTAAACCTAGTGAATAGGCTTTTTTCTTTTTTCTCTTTTCTTCTTCTTCTTCTTCTTTTTTTTGAGGGGAGTGGGTTCTAACATGCATTTTATAAGTCAAACAAATTTTATAAATTTCCCAGGTTACTTAGATATAAACTTCTGGTATGGATGGAGATAAGTATTTTAATAGTATAGTCTGAAAAAGCTTATCTTCAAAGTATTTAAGCAAAAGGCTAAATGTGAAGAACTAACGGTTAATAAGACTATTTCAGACAACAGTTTCAGGGTGAGGTAAGTGCAAGGAAGTGGTGTACCTGTGAAAATGCAAGGATGATATGCCTGCCGCGTGGCGAGCAAAAAGAGTTAAGTGAATAGCAATCTGCCAATACGTGAGAAAGTGAAAGGGTTTGCAGGGTGAAGGAGTTGCCTTTACCAGTAAAATATGGTAGAATCTAGTGAGAAAATGAACAAATTCTCCCTCAAAGACTCTGTTTTCTTCATGAAATAACAAGGTGATCAGTCAAAAATAAGAAGAGAAGTAGAAAGGATGCGTGTTGCAGATAAGAAAATCAACCAAAAGAGCTAACAGAAATAATGAAGCACATACTGATTTCCTCCCTGAGGGTATTCCTTCCTTATAGGACCTGCCCCATTCATATACTTGAAAGAAGCAGCCTTACTATATCACGTGGGTTTAGGTTCTCTGGATATAACAGAAACCCCAAAGAATCTGACTGATATAACTTAAAGCTTATTTTATGTCATGTAGAAAAGTACAGAGGTAGGCAAGTCAAGCTGAAATAGTGGTTTCACAGTCTTCAAGGACTCCTTCTACCACTCCATGTAGTCAGCCCAGCCCCAGTCCCAGCCAAAGCATCTGTGAGCCAGGCTAGCAGGAAGGAAAGGGGTGAGGAAGCCCCTTTCTTCCTCCCTTCCTTCCTTCCTTCCTTCCTTCCTTCCTTCCTTCCTTCCTTCAAAAAATAAGACTGTTCAACTGTCTGACACAGTGTCAGCTGAAGAGGAAATATTCTCTTTCATTTCATAAGCCAAAATTTGGCCACATGGCCATAAGTAGTTATAAAGACAATTGGTCAATGTCTTCCAGCTAGGCATCCATGAGTCCAGTCAAATAGTGGAATTCCAATAATGAGGTATGAGGAAAAAGAGGTATGAGAGAAGGGCTGGTCATCCTAGTCACATCTACATATCCTGTGGCTTCCCAACTGCCTCTTCACTATCCATAACAGAGTAAACACAAGAATCAGCCGGGCCAGTACGATTCATGTTAAGTGAATCTTAAGTGTTCGTAATTTTCTTTTTTTAATTAGTACATGTTTGTGGTACGTAATGTTTACATTCTTTGTGTGGAGTTTGAACTTGTGCATAACACATCTTAATTCCTTTTTTCATCCCCTTGCCCTCGCAAACTCTTTCTCTTCCCTCCATCTCTCAACCCTCTTCCTATTGGTGAAAGATCTATCTCCTTAATTCCTATTACCTATCTTTTATTTCGTTCTTTATTTATATTTTGAGTTTCTCCTATAAGAGAAATCATGTGATATTTAAACTTATGTGTCTGATGTATTTCACTTAATATTATGATCTAAAGGTACATCCATTTTCCTACAAATGACTTGTGTATCATTCCTTATGGCAGAATAAGGAATACCACATTTTCTCTATCAATTCATCTCCTGACAGATACTGACTACCTCCAAGATTTAGCTATTAGGGATTGTGCTGTTATAAACATGGCTATATGTATGTTACTGTAATATGATGTCTTTAACTCTTTCAAGAAGATACCTAGAAGAGGAATAGCTGGGTCAAATGGAATTTCTATTTTCAATTTGTTTTTGAGGAATCACCACACTGATTTCCACAGTAACTGTACTGGCTTACTTTCCCACCAACGATGTAGAAGGGTTCCTTTGTCCCCACAGCCTCGCCAATATTTACTATTACTTGATTTTTTGGTGACATTTTTTCTGGGGTAAGATGGAATCTCAGTGTTGTTTTAATCTGCATTTCTCTAATGGTCAACATGTTGAACATTTCTTCATGTATTTATTAGCCATTTGTACTTCTGTGAAGTATTTATTCATTTCCTATGTGCTCATATTTGGGACATAGAAATTAAGCCAAGTTTTCTTCTGAAGTGCTGGACTGAAAGGTGGAGCAGATTATTCCTTTAAATAGAAAACATAGGTTTGTAGAAAATTATGGAATAAAAGAACAAAGAAAAGCAGACATCTGAGCCTGCAGGAGAAGCAAAAACTTCCTAACAACATGCTTTCTTGTGAGGAACGCAAGCAATTCTTTTATCCAGATTCTGTGCAGCACCATATTCCTTTAGATAAGAAATTCCTTTACTTGTG